>KZ651604.1:383811-394385 GCA_001010745.2 Gerris buenoi | reverse complement strand
GAGGTCCCGTGGTTCGATTCCCGGTGCGGGGGTGTATTTTTCTCTGTATGTCTCCCGTAATTATTGATAATTGTAATTTGGATTATTTAAAGTTTAATCTTTCCGTAGTAATAAAACTACCAAAAATTTAAAAATTGAATTTCTTATTTTTCCTACCACATACAACTGTTTTATATTGAAAAGTCAGTAAGTACAGGTAT
This sequence comes from Gerris buenoi, assembly GCA_001010745.2. Classification (NCBI taxonomy): domain Eukaryota; kingdom Metazoa; phylum Arthropoda; class Insecta; order Hemiptera; family Gerridae; genus Gerris; species Gerris buenoi. The sequence goes on along the minus strand of KZ651604.1, from coordinate 394,185 downwards.
AAAAAAATCCTGCCACGGGGTTCCGCAATCCGAGCGAATTTCCACTAGAAATTTGTTGTTCAATGTTGTATAGTTTAAACTTTTTTCGTCTAACTAAAAATCCAACAAATATTTCTTTTAAATTTTCGAAACTTAAAATATCACACACAATTGTAGTGTAGTTTTGAAGAAACTACTCGACATTGAACTAAAAATTTCCAATGGAAATTCGCTAGCTTGCTGAACCCCGCGGCAGGATTATCATATGCAAAATTGTATTTTTTTTTTATCTTTGTTAAGTAATCAGTAATCAAGGGGGGTTATGAAGTCATAAATATTCTATTTTCAATAAATATTCTATTTCTTAATCTCAACGAGCTTGATTTTTCGGTGCAAGTTTCATATTGATGCGTCAATTCGTTCGAGAGTTATCATGCTTACAAGAAATCCGCCAGAAATAATAATTATTATTCGAATCCTATGGTAACTCATTTTTTGGATTTAGGACCCCAAAAAACATAAGAAGTGATACCTCACTTGATTTTTTGTATTTTTTATATCTTTGCTGCCTCATCAGGAAGGGTTAAAGGCGTCATAATAAATATCCCATTTTCAATAGGGATTCTCATCTCAACGAGCTTAATTTTTCGGTGCAAATTTCATTTTGATACGTCAATTCGTTCGAGAGTTATCTTGCTTATAAGAAATACATATACCTGTATATAAAAGGTCTTGTAAAACCTATTTTTTCGTGATCAGGGGCCCAAGAAACGTATTTTGGCCACCGTCCCGGCTCCAACTCCCGCCATGCCAGTGGCTCCACTAGCGAATTTTTTCCAATGGAAATTCGCTAAAAGACGTTTATCACGAAGTTTTATTTGCATAAATAAATGTAATAATTCCAGTTCCCCCTTCTATGCTTTTCACAATTTTTGAAACAGTAAAATCAAAAAATGTCTGTCTTTATCTTCAAGTCAAATTTATGAGCATTTTAAATGAAATTAAACTGAATAAATAAATATTAACAAATTGCTCAGATTATTTTCAAAATAAATATATCATGTAGACTTTGATAAACAATTTAATTTGACGATTTTATAATGAAAACGGGTTCGTATTTATTGTGAATTGTGGTTTAATAACAATTCAACTCTAAATTGCGTTTTGAAAGATGTAACTGATGTTTCAATTCTATTACTTCGTCTGTAATTCTATACATACATGGTAAACTCTATAACGTATAAACCATATTATATTTAACACCGCATAATATGATAAACTCTGGGCGAAGAAACGTATTAGATTATAAACTAATCGAATTAACATTATTAAAAGGCTTCTGCAGTTAGAGCATCAATTCCAGGCGGTTTCCATCAAAATACTTAAATTAAAGTTTTTTTAGTAAAAGCAAACTTGCTTAAAATTCAGCTATGTATATTTTAATAACATGTCTCCTTTCTTTCCATTGCAAATCAATACTGAGACATCCTATAAAGCACTTCTCTATTAACTTAAGAAATTCATTAGCAGAGGAAAAGATGTCTAATTGTAAAAGTAATCCTTGGATATCTCTATNGTGGCTCCACTAGCGAATTTTTTCCAATGGAAATTCGCTAAAAGACGTTTATCACGAAGTTTTATTTGCATAAATAAATGTAACATTTCCAGTTCCCCCTTCTATGCTTTTCACAATTTTTGAAACAGTAAAATCAAAAAATGTCTGTCTTTATCTTCAAGTCAAATTTATGAGCATTTTAAATGAAATTAAACTGAATAAATAAATATTAACAAATTGCTCAGATTATTTTCAAAATAAATATATCATGTAGACTTTGATAAACAATTTAATTTGACGATTTTATAATGAAAACGGGTTCGTATTTATTGAGAATTGTGGTTTAATAACAATTCAACTCTAAATTGCGTTTTGAAAGATGTAACTGATGTTTCAATTCTATTACTTCGTCTGTAATTCTATACATACATGGTAAACTCTATAACGTATAAACCATATTATATTTAACACCGCATAATATGATAAACTCTGGGCGAAGAAACGTATTAGATTATAAACTAATCGAATTTACATTATTAAAAGGCTTCTGCAGTTAGAGCATCAATTCCAGGCGGTTTCCATCAAAATACTTAAATTAAAGTTTTTTTTAGTAAGAGCAAACTTGCTTAAAATTCAGCTATGTATATTTTAATAACATGTCTCCTTTCTTTCCATTGCAAATCAATACTGAGACATCCTATAAAGAACTTTCTCTATTAACTTAAGAAATTCATTAGCAGAGGAAAAGATGTCTAATTGTATAAAAGTAATCCTTGGATATCTCTACGGCTAGGGGTGGAATCTAAGTGTAGAGACTTGATCTATTATGTCTTTTATAGGTCTTCAAGGATTTTGTACAATTCCGCCTTATAGGTTCAAGTTAGCCTTCGAACATCCTTGTCACTTTGTTGGCTATTACCTGTTTAGTCATACGATTTAAAAGCTTCTAAATCATTAAAGCTAGTTCAATAATTAACTCTGACATATCTCAGGTATTATTATATAAGTTATCTTCCTAAATTTGTAAAAAAAAAAAAAAAAACATGTACAGCACGATACAATTTTCAATGCACCAAATCTACTATTCTCTAATATTAACCATCTCTGATGCCCCCCCTCCCTCCTAATACAGGCAATTTTACTCATGCTAGAAAAAGAAAAAAAAAACTTTGTTTTATAATACGCGAAATAGTTCAAATAGTCTATAATCTATAATAAAAATACAAAATAATATGCTAAAAGGCTCTGAATGTAAGACCTTAACGCAACTGTTCTACTTTTTTATATGCAATATGATGTTACATTAAATTATTAATAATATAATTATTATTATTTATAAATAATTTATCTATGCATTTTCATTTACCTATAATATGCTTTAATGGTATTAAGTTTCAATTAGTTATATCAATATTATTTCTATTTAATAGTAATTAAACATTATATCTATACAGTTAATATTAATTAGTACTTTAATCGAAATAGAGAGCCAGCGTGACCGTGTGGGTTAAACCACGTCTGATCGGCCATCACTTAATCATGAGCGGAAAGAGATGGGGTTCGATTCCTCGCCGTGACGCTCTGATTTATATGGCTCACTATTGATCACATCATACTTGCTTCGGCGGTACAATATACAAATGTGATGAATGTGATGAATGTGATGATGTGTGAAGTGGCTGGAATTCTCTACCGCGGGGAGTAAAAAGGGCCTAAGTGATGGCCTAATTGCAAGGTTCGAACAAGTGGTTCATCCTACCCGTTCTAGTAGGAAGTACTAGACTACTACTACTTAATCGAAATAATAAAAATTGGAAATAAATCTATGGGAAATAAAAAGCTCTACAACAACATAATATAATAAACTAGATAATCTCAGTGAAGATAATATATGTGTTTATTCAACAATATTACATTTTTTAATCCTTTGCTCGAAGAACATACCTTGTAAATTAGTTTTGCGAGTAATTACAAGAAATTATAGTTTTAAGGAGAATAAACACTTTGCAAATTGGACCGAACTTGACACTTAATACCATGGATTAAGGCGGATTTTAAGTTAAGTCTACAAAGTTTTAAGCGACTAAGTTTCACGGAGCTAAATCTGATGAAGTGAAACACCGTTAATCTCCCCCCCCCCGGAATTTCAAGATAATCATAACCTCGTTTTGCGTGTTTAGGATTAATCACCAAAGCACATATGTGCTTTTGAGATTGGAAGTTTATAAATTAATATTAATATTCATTATATGAATAAAAATAAAACTCGTCGTTTTGTTTTAGATTTGTTCAGTATAATATAATGTAATGCTAAGAGTGACAATGACCTACAAATGATATACATTCATATTACCTCATACAATACAAATCAAGGTACCGAGACTATAATGTTCTTGTTTCTTTTCTATAAATAAAATAATTACAAGATAAAAAGAACTTTTTTAATACGTTTTTAATTCAATTAATTCATTTGTTATTTACTTGGTTTACTAATAATTTTTTGCTGTCATTCAATGTTTACCTCTAAAAAAAAAAAATCTTAAATTTGAAATCTGTCAAAATGAAGGATTGTAAATATTGGCTCCACTAGCGAATTTTTTCCAATGGAAATTCGCTAAAAGACGTTTATCACGAAGTTTTATTTGCATAAATAAATGTAATAATTCCAGTTCCCCCTTCTATGCTTTTCACAATTTTTGAAACAGTAAAATCAAAAAATGTCTGTCTTTATCTTCAAGTCAAATTTATGAGCATTTTAAATGAAATTAAACTGAATAAATAAATATTAACAAATTGCTCAGATTATTTTCAAAATAAATATATCATGTAGACTTTGATAAACAATTTAATTTGACGATTTTATAATGAAAACGGGTTCGTATTTATTGTGAATTGTGGTTTAATAACAATTCAACTCTAAATTGCGTTTTGAAAGATGTAACTGATGTTTCAATTCTATTACTTCGTCTGTAATTCTATACATACATGGTAAACTCTATAACGTATAAACCATATTATATTTAACACCGCATAATATGATAAACTCTGGGCGAAGAAACGTNTTAATAAAAAAGTGACAGCTCAAGTATTATTTTTTATCTAAATCATTCGCCAATTTTGACATTTGTTAATATAAAATAGCTTTAATTAGACTGCTAATTAGTTTGGCGCATAGCTTCCTCGCATCCTATCATGTACTTTATTGTTATACATTAACATTTTTGTGATACTGCTATAATAAATCTACATTTCTATGTAGTAACGTCACCATACTGAAAAATGTTGCTAAGTATGTACAGCAATTAGAACGCATAAGTAGTGTAATAATATCGAGTTCAAGTATTCTGAAAAAAAAACGTAAATCTGTATAAATATATTAAAGTTTTTTCCTTCATAAGCAAGAGTGAAAAAGATATAAAGGGTAAAAAATTATTCTAAAAATGTTTTTTCGTCATACGACACAAATAATTTATAATGTTCTCCTACATGCTAAAGTTTAATTTTTTTAAATTTTGAATTTAAAGATGAATAAATATGAGGAGGAAAATATGGTTCACCTATCACAAAAAATATTAAATGGTTGGCAAAACAAAACTGCCAGAAAGTAAAAAGGCCAAAGAAAAACAAAGGTTGCCATAGCAACTCTCTAACTACCTCTTTTTAAATTCCCTTTACAAGAAACACCAACAATGAAGTTCATTTTGTTTAAAGAAACACAAAACCTGTTAATATTTCAAGAAACAATTATTTCGCTTCTCTATTTTTTAGTTATTATTTTTTTGCTTTTTTTAAAATAAGACGTTACTGTTTTGGCCTTGCTAAAACAGATAGTAAAGATAGCGTCGTGTTCAAGTTGTGCTATGGTAAGAATGTTGACTATAAGCTAAAAGTTGTGTATTTTAACCACGGTCTAGTAGTTTAGATAAGCTAAACAATTGTTGGCCTTATACATCTCATCTTTATACTTCTTTATTAATTAAATAAATCTAATAAATAAAATAAATACATTATTTTTTACAATGTCTACTTGAATATTGCGTATTTACTGAGAAACATTTGGCATAGATAGTTTTATTCATTTATTCATAAAAAATAAAAGTGCATAATTAAATAGTGATTTGATATTAATATGAGTATTTAACTGGCACATTATATTACAAATTTGGTGTTAATAGTTCTGAACGTCAAATTTTCTGCCAAAATTTATCAAAATCGGCCCAGTAGTTTAGGCTCGAGGCGTCTGCACAGACAGACGACAGACAGACATTTTGTAAAACCACTTTTTGGACTCAGGGGACCTCAAAACGTGTAAATGCATTAAAATCTCAAAATCGAATTTTCGTCCCATCACAATACTTTCTCATACATTTTATTATGTATTCATTTTCATTATGTAAACTAAATACACGCTAGTAAATGAGTTAAATATTTATTTGAAAAACATTATTTTAAATTTCATTATGTGAAGATACGTGTGAATGAAATGAAAAAATATTATAAAATTAGATCAAAATCAAAATTAATCATACAAATTACTTCTCTCGGCGGGGAATCGAACCCGATTTTTCAACCTTTGCGCTTATATTTTTCCCCTCTAAAACGACATATACGACTTATATAGACTACATTTTTAATCAAAACTGTGGGGGCAGTTTCCTCAAATTTAAAACTAAAATCCATTTCTCAAAATCACCTCAGAGTTTAATTTTCCTTCAAGCGTTTGCACAGACTAATTTATAGACAACTAGCCTTCACCCCGCGCTTTGCGCGGGGCTCAGGCTAGTTATTTAGTATATAATTTAATTGTCGTGTAGATAAAGAGAATGGTGTGGGGGAAGGTAGAAAAGTGGGGAGGGTGGGGATGGAAAGGTCTCTATACCATGCCGCGTAGACAGTACTCCAGTAGTCCAGTGTAAGCTGGTGGCTGGAGAAGTCTAGGAGAACCTATGTTAGTTTAATAACCAGGCCTTCCTTTTCCCTCCCACACGAGTAAATATTTAATAACTTTGGTTCTACTCAATATTTTTCGATGAAACCAAGCCTACAAATTGCACAACATGTTTGCGCTCACCTCTGAAAAAAAATTAATCGATTTCATTCAGCCAGTTTTGCGCCTATAAAGTCTGACTGAGGCGTCAGACACACATACACACATACATACATACATACATACATACATACATACATACATACACAAAAAAAGTTAAGGCCGGATTCGGTTTTCGGGATGTATAAAACGAAAAAGTATCCAAGAAATGTTCAATTCTGACCAATGTACAGACAAAACTTTAATTTTATATATATAGATTAAAAATCGTATTTTTGGACTGCAATCATTAAAATCGTGGTAATAAATCCACCAAAATTTAAAATGGAATTTTTGTGATAATGCTTTCTCTCTGTATTGTATACTACGTATATTAAAAAGTCAAAAATGAAGACAATTCAAGAAATTGAATAGTCATGGGAAGACTTAAGTGATATCACAGCTGAAGTACTTTTTATATTAAAATATATTTTACAATTAACTGATAAATTCCATGTAAATTTCAGGACAGTTGTTAAAAGAGGCCATAAAAAATTACATAATTATTTTTAAGTGACCACTCATTTTGAGGAAATAATACACCCTGTAGATATCATTTCAGCCATGCATAAAAATAAAAAAAACTGTAAATATAACAAGATTCTGATTTCTAATAAAGTGTCTCCTCAGCATTTATCTGTAATAAAAATATAGATTACTTCCTATAACAATCAATAACATACGTTAAATATTAAAAATAACAAACGTTAAATATTAAATAAATACTCAATAAAACAATTCATTGTTAAAAGAAAAGTTATAAGCTGATAATTTTCTTAAAATAATATATGATTGAGACGCAGTTAGTAATTAAATTTTAATGAAAAAGTGACAGCTCAAGTATTATTTTTTATCTAAATCATTCGCCAATTTTGACATTTGTTAATATAAAATAGCTTTAATTAGACTGCTAATTAGTTTGGCGCATAGCTTCCTCGCATCCTATCATGTACTTTATTGTTATACATTAACATTTTTGTGATACTGCTATAATAAATCTACATTTCTATGTAGTAACGTCACCATACTGAAAAATGTTGCTAAGTATGTACAGCAATTAGAACGCATAAGTAGTGTAATAATATCGAGTTCAAGTATTCTGAAAAAAAAACGTAAATCTGTATAAATATATTAAAGTTTTTTCCTTCATAAGCAAGAGTGAAAAAGATATAAAGGGTAAAAAATTATTCTAAAAATGTTTTTTCGTCATACGACACAAATAATTTATAATGTTCTCCTACATGCTAAAGTTTAATTTTTTTAAATTTTGAATTTAAAGATGAATAAATATGAGGAGGAAAATATGGTTCACCTATCACAAAAAATATTAAATGGTTGGCAAAACAAAACTGCCAGAAAGTAAAAAGGCCAAAGAAAAACAAAGGTTGCCATAGCAACTCTCTAACTACCTCTTTTTAAATTCCCTTTACAAGAAACACCAACAATGAAGTTCATTTTGTTTAAAGAAACACAAAACCTGTTAATATTTCAAGAAACAATTATTTCGCTTCTCTATTTTTTAGTTATTATTTTTTTGCTTTTTTTAAAATAAGACGTTACTGTTTTGGCCTTGCTAAAACAGAGAGTAAAGATAGCGTCGTGTTCAAGTTGTGCTATGGTAAGAATGTTGACTATAAGCTAAAAGTTGTGTATTTTAACCACGGTCTAGTAGTTTAGATAAGCTAAACAATTGTTGGCCTTATACATCTCATCTTTATACTTCTTTATTAATTAAATAAATCTAATAAATAAAATAAATACATTATTTTTTACAATGTCTACTTGAATATTGCGTATTTACTGAGAAACATTTGGCATAGATAGTTTTATTCATTTATTCATAAAAAATAAAAGTGCATAATTAAATAGTGATTTGATATTAATATGAGTATTTAACTGGTACATTATATTACAAATTTGGTGTTAATAGTACATTACGGGTCTCGTGCCGAAAGTAGCATTTTGCATGCGAGTTTGGAGTTTGCACCCAAGCGACGGCGAGGGTTAGTGGTAGTAAAACTAGTTTTCGCACGAGATGCGTACCGTTCTTTAGATAAAGATCGTAGATACGATTCTTGGATTTTAATAATGAATATAGAAAAAAAAAAAAAATAATAATAAACTTCCTGTAAGAAAGTTTGTAATTTTCTTTTGATAAAGGTGACATTAATTAATTAGTTGTATTTTGTGCCGAATTATTACTTCGGGAGGCTTATTTTTCTCCTCATTTTCGTCATAATCACTTAAATCACTCATTGTTTTTCACTAAAAAGTCGATATAAACAGTTATTTTAATTAAACGAATAGCGAATTTGTTTTGTTAAATGTAAACAAACTCGCTAATCGGGCGTTAAGGTGAAGAATTCTTCTTTGAGAATAATTATGAACACGCATGCGCAATGAATACAACAACAAAAAGAATCACTTCCTACGCATCTAAACAGAGGTGTAATGTTTATATTTCGCATCACACAATGCGCATAAAGTAAATTGTATGTGGCCACATTCCCTACTTTAATAAGGAATGGGAAAAATATTAATTAACTAACTGATTCAGTGAGAAATTACAGTTTTTAAATTCTTGGTACAAAAGTAGAGGTTCATGGTTGAAAACAGTCGGAAATATTCAAATAGGTCGACGTCATCTTAAAATAGCAAGGCATCTATATCTATATCCGTCCAACACCCAAGACAAATATTGCGTTAATACAACATAATCGAAGAACTAAAATCGTTACATTTTAACACGTTAAACGTTATTAGCAACATAAAATGTTTAAAATTAATGAACTAATTATAAGTCATAAAAAATACTAATAGTAGTTAATAGAAAAGAGAGATAAGTGGTCACTAAACGTATTTACATTATTTTGAGATAAAAGTTGTTAATTTAATAATCAAAATACCTCTCTCTATTTAATACTATACACTTCCTCTATTTATTGCTATATGAGAGTACAATGTACATTTAAAGTGTTAAATCATACTTAAACTAGAGTACAGCTAAAAAATAAAAGCCACATAAGATTCATTCTGAATGAACAATTTGAAACAGTTTATAAAATATTGATTCATGTTGTAACACGTAGTATTCCCTGGTGTAATATTTAGAGTATCTATGCAGCATGTTATTCCCATGTGGTTATTTTTATTTCCTTTTTTTAACTATAACTTTTCCTGAACTCGAATTTTAATTTAAAAACAAAAGAGGGAGGAATGTATAACTTGCTTTTAGTTATAAATTGGTAAACTAGGGTTTCAAAAACAAACTAAATTGCAGTGTGAACGTGTATCGAATACGTGGATCTAATAAAATTCTACCTTGCTATATAATAAAGATACAAGAATCGGAATACGAGTATAAATCTAAATACGTACTATTTCTCATACTTTTTTTCAAAAAGTGTTCCATCTGTTTTTGGTATATAGTAGTCCTAGATAAAAAAAAATTCTATAATAGTATGCATTACATAAAAAAGAAATACTCTTCATGTTATCGATCGGAGAGAGAGATAGACGTTTAGCTTTAAATTGCCATATTGTGTCCAGGGATGTTTTTGTCATGTTTAAGTCTGCTGAAGACTTTTTTATTTCACTCCTTTTCTATTGCTTCCGAGCTTACCCGAAGGTAACGGAAGCATTAAGTTCACTTTTGAGAACAAAAAAGTTTTATGCCTCCGATTTTAAAAATTCCAAGACAGAAATCCGTTTCAGACATCAGGGAACATTTTTGGTTCCGTGTCTGTCTGTCTGT
>KZ651604.1:350667-365429 GCA_001010745.2 Gerris buenoi | reverse complement strand
TCCTGGCTAAAGAACGGAAAGCTATGTTTCTCAGGAAAACCGAGGTAGGCAAAGAAGCTGCGTCTCGGGAAACAAGGGCCCTTACAATGGAGCGGTGGCAACAGACTTGGGAAGCAGAGACAAGAGGGCGCTGGACAGCAAAGCTCATAAGGAACCTCAAGCACTGGGTAGACCGCAGTCATGGCGAGGTCGACTATTATCTCACCCAGTTCCTTAGCGGACATGGATATGGATATTTCAATCGTCCCTTAATTTCCATAGCCTGACCTCGCCTCCGGCTCGGAGGCTAACTTAATCATTCGTCAGAAAAATTCCATTTTGCTGCCTAGTTACATAAATAACTAATAGCATATAAACTTAGTGGCAGTGTCTCCGTGAGGCGGTTTCCCTAAAATTATTTCCCCTTAGATTGTTACTCCCTCATGTGGTTTTAGAATAAAAAAGACTTTGACTAAATAACTAAGAAACGGAATGTTTAGTCCAATGTACTTTGGGCAAAGGAATATCCCACATATGTTTTGATGAAGGGAGTAACAGTCTAAAGAAGAACATTCCACAAACCTTCTTTAGATTGATACTCCTCTCTGTTTCTTGTACAGTCGACTCTCGATAATTCAAACATTCGTTAATACGAACCTCTCAATAATTCGAAGCAAATGCTCGGTCCCTTGAAAAACTCTCGGTATTTCGAAGAAAAACAATGCAATTTGGTACACTCAGTAATTCGAAGTAAAATTCTGTAAAAGTGGAGACATCGACACGCTGCAATTCGAAGTTGCTCTCCCCAAATTTCGACAATTCGAACTTCCTTCTGGAAAATTCTGTAAAAGTGGAGACATCGACACGCTGCAATTCGAAGTTGCTCTCCCCAACTCTCGACAATTCGAACTTCCTTCCTGGAGAGACACGTGTGAACATGTATACATGATGACATTTTTTCTTGCCCCTTATACGTTTCTCTCATCCCACCATTTGGTAATTCGAACTCTTGATAATTCGAAGTTTTTTAGAGGTCCCTTCAACTTTGAATTATCGAGAGTCGACTGTATAAGGGGAGTAACAATCTAAATAAGTTCCAAACCTAATTCATGCAACACCAATAATACGGGTAATATTCTAATCGAGATAAGAGATTTAGAAATTGGGAACTAATGGTTATTATAGGTGCAAATGGTTTTTTTTTTTTTTTTAAATGAAACTCATTGTCATCTAGAGCCATTGTCCAATCTAGAAATTGTCTAGGGGACAGAAATAATCAAACAAATTATGTAATTTAACTGCTTATTTAAAGTGAGCAAAATTAATTATTAAAAATTGATATTTTTTTAATATCTGATACATACGGAGAAGCAATTAAACAGAAGGTTAATCGTCATATTAAAATTAGTTTTTTTTCGTTTTATGACTTTACAATCGGCTTAATGTCAAAATATGTTTAATAATTATACGGTTTGATTAGACAATCAATCATATAACAGTTATCATTTTAGACGTGCTGTCAATATTTTTTAATTGATTGATTATAGCAAATTTCAGTAATAAAAAACTTAATTGGCTATATAGTCGGAAATTATTAGGAACAAAAAAGTTCGAAACAACGATAAAAACTAACAAATTATGTACTTTTTTGTTTAAGAATTTGGAATAAAAAACATAAAAAATGGCATTCGCCTAAAATTAGGATTATATTGTAAAATTAGAATTATATTGCAAAAAGGTGCAGTGTACGCTGGCAATCAAAACGTTTTGCGAAATGTTCGAGAGCTGTTTAGTCCGACAGTAGCGCCCCATCCACGGACGTTCTTTCTCTTGATCGTGAAGGAAAGCACGGCATGATTGAAAATCATGTTCATGACCATCCACACAACCACTTTCCTGCACTCTTTCCTGTGAGACGATCCGCTCATTCTATCCTGCAAGCTTGTCGTGTGACTACAATCCCTTCATTTGATGCCATAAACAAAATGAAAGGAATATCTTTATCCCATCCACATAAACTTATCAGTTGACAAGAATAAGAGGATGGCGCGACGGGATTATCTTGAAGATTATAATCCTGCCGTTCTTTCCTCTTGAACGAACCATCTCACGTCGATTTTTAAGGTAAAATCAAAGTATAAAATTGTTCGCTAGTTGGGAAGTGTTCAGGCGGACCATTCGCCAGCTGTGAATTGTTCGAGTGATATTGGTAGGTTTTTATTTCGCTCTCAAACTCTCCCGAGGCTTCATCGTCTATTCAATTTTATGCCTATTGATTTTATTCCATCGTTCATTATTTAATTATGGAGTGGTCTGAGGAAAATTTATAAACTGATTGATGTTTATAAAACTGAATCTTGACTCTATTCTATGATCCAAACGAACCATTGCATGTTAAAAGTTGAACACGATTCAAAGAGAAATGCTTCGTCTTATAAAATACAATTTTAATGTTTTCAAATACTAGTTAATTTAGCATATACATAATAAGTATTTTTAGAATCCATATTTGGGATAAAAAATTTAAAATTCTTTACAAATTGATAAATCCGATCACTGAGGATATTTTAAACAGTAAGTAATTACGTCAAGTGACTGCTAGTGGTTCGATGGAGGTTCACTGGAAAAATTGCTCAAGTGAACCTATACTTTTAACGGTTCGCATTGCCTGTTATTGTTATATTAAAAACGTCCATGATAAAAATAATGAAACCATTTTATATAAATTTCTCCCATTTAACCACATTGAAGAAAATTATACTAGCCATGACTTTAAATTAATATTGTCTCATTACATTAAATGAAATCCATATTTGCCAACAGTATAAGATATTTAAACAACTATCATTTTAGTCGACTAACTAAACAATAACATGCCTAAAATTTATATAAACATAATTCCAGGCCGTTTAATAATTTATTAATATTAAATGAACTATCGACCTCCTGGCTAAAGAACAGAAAGCTATGTTTCTCAGTAAAACCGAGGTAGGCAAAGAAGCTGCGTTTCGGGAAACAAGGGCCCTTACAATGGAGCGGTGGCAACAGACTTGGGAAGCAGAGACAAGAGGGCGCTGGACAGCAAAGCTCATAAGGAACCTCAAGCACTGGGTAGACCGGAGTCATGGCGAGGTCGACTATTATCTCACCCAGTTCCTTAGCGGACATGGATATTTCAGATCGTACCTTAAAAAGATGGGGAAGGTACCTCTGGCCAGCTGTTTATACTGCTCAGAGATGACAGATAATGCGGAACACACCTTCTTTACCTGCGACAGATGGACACAGCAAAGAATGTATCTAACGGCGGAAATTGGAGATTTTACCCCAGACACGGTGGTGGAAAAAATGCTAGGAAGTGTAAGCACCTGGGACTACGTGGCAAGCTATGTCAAAAATGTCCTTAGGACAAAGAAGACTGATCTGGACCAGCATTAACCAGCTAGGAAAAAGAGAAGTGAGCCCATAGAGGTGCAAGTTAAAGGGCCTAGCCTGAAGTAATGTGCNAAAAAAAAATTAAATGAAAGAGCCAAATCTATTTGGGCAGGGCCTTATGAATAGTTTAAACATTGGAGCTCTTCCGCTCCTAATAGTGAATTGTCTGAACTAACCTATTTTCAGGGAGACATATCCCGTTGAAATGAGAGGCCGTGCAATTTGAAATCACTCTTGGTTGTAAGGATTGACGTTGATAGGGCTAGGTCGAGTCGGCTCAATAGAGGAGTTAAGGTCTCTAAAACGATTGACTACACTGAAATTCCATTAATTAATTACTAACTTTGATTAATATCTAAAACACCCATTAGCCAATTGCCTATACATAAATTTGTGGTTAGTTATAAGCTGTAATTTTGTTTTACATTCGACAGTACCAGAGGTATTTTTTCTTTCGTTCAATCTTGAAATGTTATTACGTTGTGTGAGTGAAACTAAAACAAATTTATATAATAATGAAAAGCTCCATATTGTACTTTATCATTACTGCAGTTCATAGAAAAGGGCATAACCTTATAAAAAAATATTAACTTCACCTTATTAAATTCATTATAAGCTCTATTCAGGAATTCAATCATACTGACAAAATATCCAAACAACTGGAGCGGCACTAAAAGTATACGAGTATATCTGTACTCCGTGCGAAGAAATATACTTTGGATTATGTTTTGTTTAATAATGGTCATTTTACATGTAAATTAAAGTAATTTGTATCCAAGTAATTCATGTTCTAATGTATTAAAAAACGGTTTATTGTCAAAAGATTTTATTTTGAAATAAACCCCTCGTCATACATTCTAGTTGCTGCAATACTAATATACTAATAGTACAAAAATATAAAGAAAAAAAAAAAATACAATAATAGATGGGTAGGGGAGACCGGGGCACAGAGGACCTCCGGGGTACAGAGGTCCATTGAGTTTTTTTGATAGTATAGTGGCGCGTTTTTTGATAGTATAGAGGAAATCTGTATGATCTATAGAGATAGTTTGTTTCTAGACGTGAATCACTAGCAGAGTTAACTAAGTTTAATCAATTTTTACACACTTTTTTTCAATTTTCAAGGAAAATGATCTAATAATTACGTTATGTAAAAATTAAGTATAACATTATTTTGATACAGAATTTTAAGACAAATTATCTGATAAACTTAGGTCTTATCTTTTTAATGTAAATTGTTTTCATTTGTTTAAGTCTGTCATGTATCTTGTCAAAAAAATGTTTTTTTAACGACATGTGGCTCGGGGCACAGAGGACCGTAAAGGTATGGGGTATACACAAAGGTATGGGTTGTTATTTCAATTTAAAGAATGGGCACATGATTCTTGCGCAAGGGCTAAAGATGGCGATGACAATATTGTTCGTAGCTACTGCCAAATAAAAATTAAAAATAAAAATAAATGTAAAATTTAATTTGGTTTTCTATAAAACTTCGATTGGTCCTCTATGAACCCCTGGTGCAGGGGCGCATATAGGACCAATCGACTTTTTACAGAAAAAATAAAAATAAAATACTTATAATGAAATTTAAGAACTGTGAGTGGGGTAACAGTTAGAGAAATGTTTATTCAAATAAATACTTATCATTTANCACCAGGGGCACAGAGGACCAATCGAATTTTTACAGAAAAAATTAAAATAAAATACTTATAATGAAATTTAAGAACTGTGAGTCGGGTAACAGTTAGAGAAATTTTTATTCAAATAAATACTTATCATTTACATAATTTTATTAAATAATGCCGAAGTTATCTGAACAAAAACCTTATTTGGTCCTATGTGCCCCGGTCTCCCCTACATATGTTTTTAATTGGCAATAAATAATTTGATTTTTTTTTTTATAAATATGTATGTTTATTCATAGTAGGATCTTTTAATAAATTTCCTATTGATTTATATACTTTACCACCCCCTAATTGTTTAACTTATTAACATATTATGCTCCTTACTGAAGGTTGTTTTATGAAATATTAATTAAAACCCATAAAAAAAAATGTCGTTCTCAATGATGACCACAATGCTCTGCCTGAAGTCAAAAATACTCTCGAATTAATTTTTATTTATTTATTTATTTATTTATTTTGCTTCCGATCTTACCGAAGGTCACAAAAGCATTGTGACAGTTCTGAAAAACAAACATTTTTTATGTCTCTGAATTTTAAAATTCAAGGACAAAAATCCGTTTCAGACATTAAGGTATACTTTTGCTTACCTGAAATTTCTGCGAACCAATATACCTTAAAAACGATTTGTTCGATTTTAATTAAAGATCATAATTAGTACCATTGTCGGTCCATTTTATCCCTAATAAGTTTTATTCAACCGCATCAGCGCCTATAAAATATTAATATTCAAAATAATGCGTTCTACTTCTATTATTACAAATTAAAGCCCAGCTAAAAATCATAGTCTACCAATTAGTGTGACACATAGCTTCCTTGCGGCCTGTGTAATTGTATAAACAGACAAATAAAATTAGAATTTATTTCACTTCCCAGTGAGATCTCACTTAATTTTAAATATGCGCAGACGGTGAAATTAATATACGGAAACATCTGTTGACAAGTTTCGATAAAGCCATTAAAATTTCTTACATTGTAGAAAAACCAATAAAAAAATGTTTTTTAACATTAGAATCAAAACTTAATGAATGTAGTAGATAAAGAGACAAAGACAAGCATCCTTGGAACTAGATTCCGCTTTGGTTTCGTTGCCAATTTCCGGATCTGTAAGCTAGGAAGTTCCCCTAGCTAAAAAAAAAATAGGGGTCAGCTCTCTACTAACAAACCATAACAAGGAAACAACATTACATTTCTTTCACAGGTGGAATCTAATTTTAACTATTGGAATTTCGTCAATTTATTATTTTATATATATATTTGGAGCTCTTCCGCTCCTAATAGTGAATTGTCTGAACTAACCTATTTTCAGGGAGACATATCCCGTTGAAATGAGAGGCCGTGCAATTTGAAATCACTCTTGGTTGTAAGGATTGACGTTGATAGGGCTAGGTCGAGTCGGCTCAATAGAGGAGTTAAGGTCTCTAAAACGATTGACTACACTGAAATTCCATTAATTAATTACTAACTTTGATTAATATCTAAAACACCCATTAGCCAATTGCCTATACATAAATTTGTGGTTAGTTATAAGCTGTAATTTTGTTTTACATTCGACAGTACCAGAGGTATTTTTTCTTTCGTTCAATCTTGAAATGTTATTACGTTGTGTGAGTGAAACTAAAACAAATTTATATAATAATGAAAAGCTCCATATTGTACTTTATCATTACTGCAGTTCATAGAAAAGGGCATAACCTTATAAAAAAATATTAACTTCACCTTATTAAATTCATTATAAGCTCTATTCAGGAATTCAATCATACTGACAAAATATCCAAACAACTGGAGCGGCACTAAAAGTATACGAGTATATCTGTACTCCGTGCGAAGAAATATACTTTGGATTATGTTTTGTTTAATAATGGTCATTTTACATGTAAATTAAAGTAATTTGTATCCAAGTAATTCATGTCCTAATGTATTAAAAAACGGTTTATTGTCAAAAGATTTTATTTTGAAATAAACCCCTCGTCATACATTCTAGTTGCTGCAATACTAATATACTAATAGTACAAAAATATAAAGAAAAAAAAAATACAATAATAGATGGGTAGGGGAGACCGGGGCACAGAGGACCTCCGGGGTACAGAGGTCCATTGAGTTTTTTTGATAGTATAGTGGCGCGTTTTTTGATAGTATAGAGGAAATCTGTATGATCTATAGAGATAGTTTGTTTCTAGACGTGAATCACTAGCAGAGTTAACTAAGTTTAATCAATTTTTACACACTTTTTTTCAATTTTCAAGGAAAATGATCTAATAATTACGTTATGTAAAAATTAAGTATAACATTATTTTGATACAGAATTTTAAGACAAACTATCTATAAAAAAGAAATAAAAATATTATAGAAATAGTTGGTCTTAAAATAATCATAATATAAATAATTAAATTAGTNGAGAGAGAGAGAGAGAGAGAGAGAGAGAGAGAGAGAGAGAGAGAGAGAGAGAGAGAGAGAGAGAGAGAGAGTTTATTGGGGTTTACCCCCAAATTTGGAGCTAAAATTCGTCTCAACATGTCACCTCCGTGTATGATTTCTTTAAATATGTATGCCACATTTCATCAAAATCAGCCAAGTAGTTTAGGCTCCAAAGCCTTTTTTTTTTACTTAACACTTGTAATAGCTATTTACGCAACTAGAGCTGTAAAGGCGTTATTACAGATTACAGGCCGAGGGCGAGGGTTGTCATAGCGCTTACTGCTCGCGGTGCGTTGCGTACAGTATTTTATCGCTCACCACATGTAAATTATCTTCAAAAAACTATTTTGCCGTAATCTTCAAAAACAATAAACGCATAT
Organism: Gerris buenoi; assembly: GCA_001010745.2. NCBI lineage: Eukaryota > Metazoa > Arthropoda > Insecta > Hemiptera > Gerridae > Gerris > Gerris buenoi. Next base: position 357,535 of record KZ651604.1, on the reverse strand, counting down.
TAAGGTTAAATCATTACCAAAACAAACCGCAGTTATAAAAATATTGATTGTTTACAAATTGAACAGCTGACGCTGTTTACTACTAGCGCTTCCTGCACGCCGCGGCCCGGCCAGGAAGCGGCCGCTTCTCGAACTAAATTAGCGGCACTGTAATGGATAAACCATGTATTATTACCAGCCCAAGGGCAGTAATATGGAACATTACCTCCCGCTCAGGACAGCAATGTTTACAAGTGGAGGGCGATAAAAACCATTAAAATCTCAATACATATTTGCTCTTTATATGAGAAAGTAAAAATTGAGAATAAGTCGTAGACTAAAAGGAAGCCATCTCCTTAATGGTTTGCAGCCTAGAGAGCTTAGTAAACATGTAAGATTTACCTACGTGCTTAAATATTCTAACTAGAGAAAATTTAAGGTATATCTTTATGTGAATGCATCTACATGTCATACATGCGTCATCGTATATATTATAATTGTCTATCTTCGTTAAATTTTATCTTTTTACCCTCTATCTAAACTGTGACTGTTATAAAGCTTACTCATTATTTATTGCTCAAACACCATAATAGCTAGGGAGCGACAGAGACACATTCGATTTTTAAAAAGTGACAAAAAAAAACTAAATTTTGAATAGTGAATATTTGTTTTAACATAATCATAAAACACTAGAAAAAAATGAGCTCAAATGATAAAAAAAAATGTTTCTTCCTTTTTTTTGTATATTTTTTTAATTAGTTTTCAGTTTCTTTTAAAGCTTCAAATAAAATATTACCTAGGCAAAATAGTAAAAAGATTTTTTAAATACCTAACTAATTACGTATTTAATCTTAAACTAAAAATAAATTTGTTTTTTTTTCTATTAATAGTATTTCTGTAAAAGTTTCTGTAAAAGAATCTTAATGTTACAAAAAAATTAATTAAACTTAAAAGAAATAATGCTGAAAAAAATAATAGAGTTTAGTAGCTGTTGACGAACAAAGCAGTGTAATATAATAATATATTATTTAATAATGTAGACTATCTTTTATATTAATATCTTGGAAACTACCCTTTTCCCCACCTTTCATAAACAGACTTAATAAAAAGAAAGACTTAAAAAAATTCGAAGAATGTTTGAGGGGAATTATTTTTATATAACAGAAACACTTTCTATTATAAAATCTATATTACCTAATTATTAAGAAAAAAAAAGACAAATTTTTGAAGAAAAAATAAATTAGATATGGTTTTAAGATAAACAAGTAAGACGCGCTTCACGTAACTACGTGAGGCGATAATCGCCGGTTTCTGTACGACTTAGTTAAAATATTAAGTGTAAATAGTTGCATATTCTTTTTCTACACTTCAAGACTTTAAATTGATGTATAACATGTCATGGTAACTAAAAACTTTTTTTAGTCGCTCGCCATATTGGCCGCCATCTTGAAAATATTACATGTGTTATTTTAATAGTTGCATATTCTTTTTCTATACTTCCAGACCTTTAAATTTATGTATAACTTGCTATGCCATGGTAGTTAAAAACTTTTTTTGGTCACCTGCCATATTGGCAGGGCCGCTATCTTGGAAATATTAAGAGTAAAAACTCCAAAATTTGTCCAGTTGTGTAAAATGCCGAGATGTACCTGTGTGCCAAATTTTATGTTTCTATAGCTACAGTAGTTTATGAGTTGAAACAAGCCAACGGACGGACAGACAGACAGACAAAGCCGTTATATAAGGTTTCTTTTTGTACTTTGTACAGAAACCTAAAAATAAATAAAATATCAAAAAGAATATTCTTTTGCTTAGGGACACTAGGTAAGGGCGCGGGCGTAGCCACGTTTTGACAGGGGGGGAGGACATGTACGAATTATCTATAACTTGTAAGGGGTACAATATACAATATACAAACCTAAACCTAAAATTCCTTTGCTCTATGTTAAATTCCTTTGCCCACTGCTTGCTTAAGACAAATTATACCGACAACCATTAATTTTATTGTACATAAACCTCTCGATATTGCAATCATTTTATAATATCTAAGTTTAACCACGTACGATCATGTCGAATTTTCAATTAAAAACAATAAAACACTTTCTTCCTGCTTTTTAATCAAATTGAGAATGCAAATTTCTTCCTCTGCTTGTATGACAGCCACTTGATATGTATTTCAATTTATCTTTATTTAGGCTTGATACGTAAAAAACACATATACACACAAGACCAATTTGACTAAGGGTTTTCGAATTAAATGGTTTAAGGTAAAGGATAAAGGTAAGCTTAATCACCCGCTTACAAATAGGTTTAAAACCCTTTTTAAATTAGGTTTCCATGTGCGTTAAACGAGTCCTTTTCCCAATCTGGTTTCTACCACCAGAGATAAATGACATTCCCTTTGTTTTAGTCGACTTTTAACAAGGAAGAAATATACTGGAATTACATTTAAATTATGTCAAGAACTTCCAGGGATATTAGTCTTTTCGAATTTTGCCTTTGGGATTACAGATTAGATTACAGAGGTTGAAATGCTTTTTAATGAACTTATAATCGATTCTATTTTAGAAGTACTGAAAATAATTTATGTAAGACAATTATGTAGAGAGTATGAACAAATAGAAACTAAATTGATTGCGATAAAATACATATTCACGAAAGCCAAATGAGTTTAATGCAGAAATCAAAAAGAGAATGGTCATCTGACTGAAAACATAATTATTAATGCTTCCAAAACCTTGTTGCAGAATAATCACACTGTTATTTTAGTTATAATTATAAACCCGCTAATGAAATCTGAAATCTAATCAAAACACGTATAAATTCACAGCAATAACACTTCTTAAACAATACCTAAGATAAATATAATTTAAAACTAGAAAAGAACCAATGCTACTAAATTGCCAAAAGGAAGAATTTCTTATGAAAAATATCGCAAGTAAGTTACAACGGTAACCACTAACTATAATTAACACTAAAAATAATCTCTTATTTTTACAAAAATGTATAAGGCAATACTTTTGATATTAAGATCCTCGACTGTGTACTTTTGATATTGTTCTCAAACATATTCAAAATTGATTTGAACATCGCAGATAACAAATTAACTGTAGATTTACATACAATTTTACTCTTTTTTTAAAAAAAAAAAAAAAAAAAAAACTTCATTACCTTGTAAACATGTCAGTTCGATTGATTAGTACGCTATTTTTGTTAGCAATCCTTTTTATAAGGACAGCCCACATGATTAATATTTTTGTGAATAAAGTGTTTTCTCTCTTAAAAAGATTCATAACTTCAAGAAATTGATTGGAAATATGCACTTTTTTCTTAACAAATCTTGAAAATTAGGGTGTGTTAAACGTGAATACACCATCGAAATTACATTATTTTCTCGTAGTCCAGGACATAGCGTGCAAAAAAATGTCTGACGAACATCAAGAGCCGCCATGTCTCACCAATTATGGTGGACAATGTGATTTTCATGATCCTGAGTACAGAATTAGTTAGCAGACTGAAAATCAAGTTGATGTTAGTTTGTCCTTTGACAGGTGACCACGTTGATTTTTAGTAATACATATTTGAATAACTAACCTATCAAGTGTGAAAATAACATCGACTTGATTTTTGGTCTACTAACTTATTCTGTACTCAGGATCATGAAAATCATACTGTCCACCATAATTGGCGGGACATGGCCGATTTCCACCATTTTGTTTTTTTCAAATGCCTACTGCCAAGCTATGTCCCACAGACGAACTTAGCCAACCACATATTCTTAAAAGGCGCTAAAATATTGACTTGTATACAAAATTCTAGCTTGATGTTAGTCAGGTACTTTTTTGCACGCTATCTCCTGGACTATCAGGCAATGTCCAGTCCACTATCCTATTAATTTAAATATGTATATGGTAGAAGGAAAAAAAAAACAATCAAAATAATGAAAAAAAAATTAAAGATAAAGAAATCTTAAAAACAAAGAAATGATCTTAACAACTGTAGAGTCCCAGTTCTCAGAACTCATTCTTTCCTTTGCTAGCTATATTTCTAGGAGTTAAATCCACAACACATTTCATTGAATCTTTTAATACCAGGTGTCAGGTGTGCATTTTCCATTATTAGATATTCACATATATAGGTTAGGTGATCAGCTTTTACTACCAGGCTGTGGTCTAATATTCTTTTCAAATTAATACCTATCTTATAGTACTTCAAATTAATATCAATTATTTACAATTGAATTTATTACTTATTTCATTAATGGAATTTTAATTTAATTATTACTTTTAGCGAATTTTTGAAGAAAATTAAGCTATTACAATGGCTTCAAAATTTTTGAAAAATGTTTTCATGGAAATCCGTTTTAGACCATTCTGAATCGATTCCTAACATTTAACACTTATTTATGTATGATGCATGTATGTATAATATATGTATGTATATATGTGTCATGTGTCACTCCAGACGATATCTCCTGTAAGGATGCACTTAAAAATTTCAAACAAATTTTAAAATGTCAATAATATCAAAAGAAAGGATGAGTTCGTTGACCAGAATTTTTGGAGTTCATTTAGGGATCAAATTTTTACATTTTAGGGTCAAAAAATAGCATAAAAACCCCCCTTTTATATGAAAATATGATAAAATAATTACTAAACATAACAATAATTACTGTACTCTTAAAAAGCTTTCAAACTATGTGCATCTTGAAGGGTAAATACTATTTTGACTTTAGTACCTGTACCCCTGTGTACCCAAACTTTTTTTTTTCACCTATCCAAATTCTAAACCAAAATTTTCCTATATTATCATAAGCCAATAATACGAAGATTTCTTTGAAAATTTGCTCATTAAGTCATGGTGCATGATTGGACTTTTTGATAAATTCATACTTGATAAAATTGATAAATTCATACGTCATTTTGTTTGTTTGTTTGAATGTTTGAATTTGTTGAATGTTGCTGTTGTTGTTTGATGTTTGAATTGTTTACAAACATCTTCATGCAAATATTGTTCTCAATTATGCTATGTATTCGATCAGTAGAAATTATTATTTTTGATTGGGATCAAACAATTTTAAGAAATCCGACCCAAAGAGATTGATCAAAGAGATTGTCAAGACAAGTTTTAAGACCAAGAATAACAACTATAGACACGTGTTCAATGTTCACTTCCTTTGCGTAAGATTAAGAAATGAAAACAATTTATCTTTTCATCTCTCTGTTAAATTCTTTTGAAAGTGTTTGATTCGTTTCAAAACATTTGAGAGTGCATAACTATATAATATGCTTTGAATATTATAATTCACACATAATTTAGAAGTTCTTTGTTCACGAACTCGGCAGATAAACGAAACTATATTTTTTTNTATAAAATTTACAAAAAAAAAAGAAAAAAAGTACAGTAAATACTTAATAAGTTTATGATTAATTACATTATCTTGTTTATTTTGACCATGAGTTTTGTTTATTGTCCACAAGTTAACACAGAGGTAAAATACGAGTATTAACAAATATTTGAAAAAAAAACCTAAGGATTTCTCCTTATAGTTTATTATTTTTCCAATATTTTTAATTGAGTGTATAACAACGGGGATTCGGAGAAAGCTTTAATTCAAACATCGTAAAAATTGTATTATCTAATACCGCTGGTGTAACTATTCAATTAATTTAATTATATACACCAGTTTAAAATTATATAGAAGTAAAAATTGTTTATTTTAACTAAAACAAATACATATTTTCAAGACAAGTTTTTATTCATTTTTTTTCAATATGGGAAAGTACTACGTAATCTCAAATGACCTAGTTTTATCAAATAGATTTTATTGATTTAATTATCAATGTAAAAAAAACGCTCAAACGAATAAGCAAAATAACTGTAATCATATAATTCTATTAATTTTGTTCTCTTATTTAAAAATAGAGGAAATAAACACGTATCAGGAAGGCATCGTATAATATTTTTATCTAGAGAAATAAAGATGTGGTTTAGGCATCTTATCATATTACAAACAATTACTTGTATAATATACTAGATAGACAATACTGACAAATCTAACGAAGTTTCGAATCCCCGAATCTTAAGACATATTTTATGGCTGATGATAAAATTGGAAGTAAGTAAAGGTACCGATCGCCCGTTCTTTACTAACCTCTATAATGTTTTGTTTAACAAGTCGTAAAAAATAGTACCATAATAGCTCTTTTCTTTGTCACTTATATAAATATGTCAATTTTTATTCTCCCCGTTCAAAAAACACAAATAACCATGTTAAATAACTTATTAAAAATGAGAGAGAGTAGTGAAACAGTGATAGTAAAAAGCTATTAAATTATCTGTTACATAACTGAACTGATAACAGCGCCAGAGTCAGTGACGCATACATGCTGACTTACAATCGCAAATAACTGGAAATATGTGATTAATAAGTTATTACTAGTTTCTAATAGGAGATACCACTTTTTAACAACTCTAATATCAAAGAGATTGTCAAGACAAGTTTTAAGACCAAGAATAACAACCATAGACACGTGTTCAATGTTCACTTCCTTTGCGTAAGATTAAGAAATGAAAACAATTTATCTTTTCATCTCTCTGTTAAATTCTTTTGAAAGTGTTTGATTCGTTTCAAAACATTTGAGAGTGCATAACTATATAATATGCTTTGAATATTATAATTCACACATAATTTAGAAGTTCTTTGTTCACGAACTCGGCAGATAAACGAAACTATATTTTTTTACTACGTTTTTATTAACTTGGTTTTTTGTTTGTTTGTTTGTCCGGAACAAATCTTGCAATCAAATTTTAACTAACATCCCGAGTAGCTAGACATTTGAAACTTTCAGAACAGCTCAGAACACGATAACAATGCATTATTTTAATA
>KZ651604.1:319453-333997 GCA_001010745.2 Gerris buenoi | reverse complement strand
GTATGTGTTTAAAACCTATCGTTAATAATAATTTATAATTTGATTTAAATTAAAATTTTAAATTTTACGTAGTATGAATACTACCAAAAACTTAAAAATTGAATTTTTAATTGATTATACAAGGTACAGGTGCTAATTAAGTACTTTATAATTATAAGCGTTAATTCTCGGTCTATTTCTAATGTCATACATATTGACTTGCTAAACTAGTAGAAATATTGAAAGCTACTACTAGTTGTATGTGACGGCAGAGAAAAATTTCTCCTGAGTAGCTTAGTTGGAAAGAGCGCTACACTGGAAATGTAGAGGCCCGTGGTTCAAGTCCCGGCGCTGGAGACTACTTTTCTCTGTCTGTCTCCTAGGGTTAATAATAATAATAATTTGATTTAAATTAAAATTTAAACTTTCCGTAGTATGAATACTACCAAAAACTGAAAAATGGATATCATTAATTTAAAATCGCTAATTATATATTTCTATAATCGATTCACGAGAGAGGCAATTATCTTAGCGGACCAACTTGTACTTAAAGTCACTATAATTTCAGCCTCTTTTTAAGATTTTTAAGTACAGATCATGTTTATCCACGATTATTTTAATCTTTTAATACAGTTTTCAAGTATTTTAATGTTTATCAATCTAAAAAAATAATTAATCGTTGTGAAAATTGAATGGAGAAATCTTTTTTTTTTTACAACAATTAATAATACTTTATCTTTAAGTTAAGAAAAAGTAAAAATGTTAACAAAGGATGCTAGATTTTCGTTTCAATTTAACTAATATTTTAACTATTAGAAGAATTTGTACTATTCTTTTAAGAATGTTCACAATTTATCAAACGGTGTAAATTTGAGCTTATTGGAAAAAAAAAAAAAACACAAAAAATATTTGACATAGTTGATTGCCTTATTGAACTATTTCTGTAACCTTCGGAAAAGAAAATCTAACACACAAAAAAAGGGCCATTGCAGATGGAAGTACTAAACATGTTTTTCTTTAGGTTAAGTGGTCTCCGAGAGATGTAGTCCTAGAAAGCACGCGATCGCGTGAAACTACAAAAATACATTTTGAAATTCAGATGATAAAAGAACATACCCTGTACATGTAACTGAGGACGATAATAACATAATTGTAGAACATTTGGAATATAAATCTCGGAATTTAATTAAATGGTATAAATTTGACATTTATTTTTATTCATATATAATATCTTAGAAATATTTCTATTTTTAATAATTTTGAAAGTGCTCTAATAACTCAGCAAATTACATTTATACGAGTAACTCTTATTACTTTGCTAAAACAGACAACCAATCTTTTTATATAAGTTTTATTTTTAAGTTAACGTAATAATTCTAGGTTGATTTCTTTTTTAATATCACAAATATTATAAGGCTAAAGATATCAAAAACATACTTATAATGATAAACTAGGTGTGCAATGCTTGCAATATTGAGCTGAGCGTGCATTTTAATCATATTTATTTATTTTTTCCTATTTTAGCAATAGTATGACCCCTCATAAATGAAAACATGACAAAAGTTAACATACAACAATAACTGTACTCTTAAAGAGCTTTCCAACGACATGCATCTTGAAGGGCATATACTATTTTAACTTTTGTACCCCGTACCCCCGTGTACCAACTTGGACCATTTCAGATTTATATCTTGCTGTGGGTTGGTCACTATGACCATGAATTTTGAGCGGATCGGCTCAGCCGTTCAGGAGTCAGGAGAAAACTTTTGTACTTCGTACCCCGTACCCCTGTGTACCAATTTGGACCATTTCAGATGTATGCATTCTTGTGGTTGGTTACATTAACCGTGCCGAATTTCGTGCGGATCGGTTCAGCCATTCAGGAGAAAACTTATGAACCCTGTACCCCTGTGTACAGATTTGGACCATTTCAGATTTATACCTTCCTATGGTTAGTCACTATGACCGTGTTAAATTTTGTGCAATCGGATCTGCCGTTCAGGAAGAGTATGCATAATAAAAAACGCAAAGTGTAGTATAAGAGCTTCGCTTCGCTCAGCTCAATTAGATATAAAACTAGATATAATTATTTGAATTACTACAATTTAATGAATGATTGAGGTCAGCCCATATTTCATAATTGTACAATAAATAACTTTACAAAAATTTAAAAAAAATACGTGTGGTGTCGCGGGACGGGTGTCCCCCGGTAGGAATGAAGTTCCTTACATTTTTCATTAAATATAAATGATAAAATCACACTGCTAAGTACGCATACGTTGCTAACTACGTATACATGGGGGAGTTAGAAAAGAGACAAAATTAAAAGTAACTAACTGTTCTAACCTAGCGGAGTTAAGTCAAATTTAAAAGGAAAGTGTTATTTGTATCATTAAAGCAAGAATCTTACAATAAATATGTATTGCATATAAGAAGAAGAAAAAAGTTAATAATGTGAGTTAATTAAAGAGTATGATTGATAAAGAATGTTAGATTGAAATAAGTGACATTTGACATACATATATAACAAAAATAAACAAAACAAGTCAAGTAACAGGCTTCCTTAATAACACTTTTTCCCGTCTCAACATTTTTGAAGCTTACGTTTACGAGAGCGTTGCGCGTGACCGCTTGGGCGGATAATGTTGTCCAACGAACTTAGCCTGGGCATTGGTAAAATGAACATGTGTACAAAATTTCAACTAACTCGGTGAACATTTACTCAAATTATTGTCATCGGTAGATTTCGTGACGGATTTTGCGTGACGATGATATTGTAACGGTTATTTTGTGACGGTGATTTTGGTAGTTTTTTTCGGATCCAGAACGTGTCAAAAGGGACTTCGTTCCAAAATCTATACCTTATTGTAAATTTGATGTGGATTTCTTTAAAAAGGTCAGACTTAAAAGCTGTTTTTTTTACGGAACTTGAAATATAATTATCCATACTATTAACTTGGATCAAATAAAGTCTACAATGTAGTATAGATAAAGTAATTAATTTCATAGGTCAACATAACAACTAATATTGACTCCGATACGACAACCGATTATGCTTCATATAATTGGATCATGAATTCCATTTATCAATTACTAGTTCAGTGACAGTGATTTCTAAATCATTTTTATTCGCGGCGCACATTGTGTATTTTCCTACATCGCCACTTAGAGTCAGTCAACATTATTAGTCAGATTTTAAGAAACAGTCGATTCGTCCCATCGAGTCATTATGAACACACTAATTTAGGAAGACCATTTGCTTATTTTGTTAAATATAAACTAATCTAATCATAGGCTACATTTTAGTTTTCGATTGTAAAATATCAATATCAAAACCTGATAAAAGGACTTATAAATCGTAACTAATGGTTCAAATTTAAATGTAAGTGCAATGTATATTATCAAAAATGCATACCTCACTATTTCATTCACCCAAATATTGTCAATCTTACAACGATGTTGTTTGTAAGTAATCCCATTCAAGGCCATCTTTTAATATCCCTTTTTAAACACCCCTTTTTTCATCAGCAAATATTAAATATATTTACTTACTTATATGGGCTGATTATTTACTTAATTCAATATTAACTTATATTTATTTAAAAAAATTGTTTAAAGCCATTACCATTACCATAAACTCTAAACCAGTAAACAAAACATTAAAACAATATAATTATAATGTATATTGGGGTTGGATCCTGACGTGGGTAAAAAATATAAACTCAGTTCAGTGTCGGCAACGTTTCGACCTCACCGGTCTTCATCAAGCCTAGTTTTCACCTCGTAGACACATACTATCTAACTCTAAATCTGTCTGCTAACTGTCGATTCAACAAATTGGTTTTGTTTCGTCTTAATACTCGCATAATACTCGTATCCTATCGTTAGATACTTTCGTCGTAATAATCTTTAAGCACATATTAACATTCTTCATCATCACACCTTAAATATTTAATTACTTTAACAGCCAACCACTCTCATTCTAATATCACAGTATAATATAACAAACAACAGAAAAACAGAAAACGTTAAAAAAAAAACAATTATTTAGTAACCTTAGGTTACTAAATAAATTATTTAGTAATCTTAGGTTACTAAATAATTGTCGAAACGTTGCCGACACTGACCTGAGTTTAAAGCAGTTATGGTTATGTCAACAGGAAGGTTCCTTAACTGTTAAGTTTCCTTCAATGATTTTAATACGGTGTGATTTATAGTCCTAAACCCATTCCAACCTGACATGATTTTATTACAGTACAAATTTGGCGTATGTGTTTAAAACCTATCCAAAAAGATGTGCGAACGATCCGCGGGACGATACAAAGGACAGGACAAATAGGGGAGTTGGAACAAACGTTATAATATATATGTACTTAAAAAAACTACCGAGAAACAAACATAAACTATAAAAAAATCTGATGCAACCTTAAATCTGAGTTGCATATAGGTCAAGAAATGATTTTTTTTTTTTTATGAGCAGCAAGTTTCTGAAGGAAAGTAACGTGATATTAGGTCAGGCTTACCTTAAACCCTAGATTACCTGATTCAACTTTGACCTCTTTTTTCCCCTCTCTTTTGCTCTGAAACTTTACTTATTACCTGAATCCCTCGCAGATTATGGTGTTGTGACTCATGATCCCCGTTTTACTATATAAGCTTCGCAACTTCTCATATATCACTCTTGTTTCTCCAGGAGTGTCAGTCAAAGCTGGAGCATAAAACAAGTCAATCAGTCGCAATAGAGCGAAGTTTGTGAAGGCTCTAAGCTGTCATTGAACTTCAGTATCCTTAAGTCTTAAGTGTTTCACTGACCTCACACACGGAATGTCAGACAGTCAGACCCCGCCTAGGTTACATACGAATCCCCGACCAAACAGTCATTAAAAAAGAACCTCTCACCATGCCATAAAAACCAATCCAACAACTTGTACTACTTATATTTAACTTAAAATACTACCAAATAAATAAGAGTAAAGATAGATATTATAAAACGCCTACAAAAACTACAAAAGTGAATAACATACAAGTCAATAATATTATATCGGTTAACTTTCCCTAAAACTAAAATACTAATGTATACCAAAAACGTTTCCTTTCCAAATACAGGTGAATAAGATGGGGTTACAGCTCAATTTAGATGTCCTTAAAACCGTAAGTAAATATACACTTAAACCAGAGTTTTATTTACTTTACTTTGATATACTTACACTCTTTTTATATGTTTCTTCTCCAAATAACTCGAGGAAAAATTATTTGCAGAGAGCGTGCTTAAAAAGCGACACAAATAAGCTATAATATCTCAAATTAAATTTAAAATAAAATTTACACATGTTTTCAGACTAATTCATTAAACTAAAAAAAAAAAAAATCAAAATAATTGTATGGTAGTGCCACTTCTTTTAATAGGGGTTAGTAACTAATTTGGGGTTAAGAGCCTTACCACTTAAAAAAATATCCTTTAGATACAACTGGTACTCATTCTCATATACGAGTATATTTTTCCTGGTTCAGTGTTTCCATTAATTTATAAGTTATTTTGAATTTTTATAACTTCCCCTTGCGGGGAATCGAACCCGTTTTTTCAAACTTTGCGTTAATAGCTATTTTCTCTTGAGGGAAAACAATAAGTGTTTTCCATAGCAATATCATATATGTCTAGATTAAATGGGGTATATTTTTTAATATTTTTTTCTTTCTCGATTTCACCTTGGAGTATGATTTTTCTGAGCATGTACGCCAAATTTCAACGAATTCTATTCGCCTAAAAGCGTTTTCGTTTTCGGTCACCGAAAACGCTTATCTAACAAAAACGCTCGAAAAAAAAAACACAAAATCGATATTTACGCCACCATAATACTTTCCCTCAATATAGTACATATATACTATGCATATAAAAAGTAAAAAGTAAAATTCCAATGTACAATATAATATACGAGTACATACAAGTTTTATTATTAATACAATAAATCTACTATAATATATTCATAATATCACGAAATCCACATTATACACGTACTGTGTAGTTAAATAATGATCTATATATTTATTTTTAAATTATCGTTTTATTTTCATTTCACTTTCAAAATGAATTAGTGTAATTTGGATAGACTCCAAAAAGAGTTAAAATACACTTCCGTAAAGACGAAAGGTGAGTCAGAAATCTGACACAAATATGCTGGGTCTCCAAGTCTCAACAGGCATTAGAGCGTTGAGGCAAAAACATGAATTATGTAGACTATAGAGTAGATAACAGAACCTAGGGTCAAGGGTATTGAATAAGTAATGAGCCAAATTGAAATTCATCCTTACCACTCTCCCCATCTCCCTGGGGGGGATCTCAGTTTCAAATTGTAAACTTTCTCCCAACCTCAGCTGAGAATTAGATGCTGGGATAAAAATAAATTAAGATAGATCTCTAAACACCTCGATAAAGTTTAAACCAACTACCACAGTTCAATTATTCAACAGTTTAGGGGAGTAGAAGCATTCAATGAGCGCCAACCACGTCAGCTGTCCTTACTCTAATTATGGTGTTGATATGCAATAAGGTTGATCATGATAAGGAAACTTCCAGCCATCTGTCGGAATTTTCTTTTGGCAGATGATAATCAGCTCCTTAACTATCTACCCGATCTCTACCTGTTATAGGAAACAAAAGTTCTAGGTAGCGACCACTGTTTAACCGACAGAGTACTTCAAGTTAACAAGAAAATAAAAATTAATTTTAATGTAACTTTATATTGATCCAAAAAAAATTAAGTAAGGCAAGAATTTATTCTTATTATAATTGTAAAATAGTATGTCTACAAAGCCCCATACAATCTTTACAAAGCGAGTTTGTTAAAGGCACGTTCAAAAGCTAGTAATTAGGTAGTTTTCTAAACTACACTTGGTTGGGGCAGGGGTACTCAAACATTTGCGGACTGAAAACCACATCGTATAAGCAAGAGCTTACCTTATGTTAGCTAAAGAACTCAATTTACGTATTGGATAAAGGAAACTCGTGAGCCTAATTCCTGCAAAACCTATTCAAACCTAATCCGTTAAACTTCACTGGAATCCATTTGCTGCTACAAATCGTCATGTTAACTCAAGATGCTTTAATTAGAGAGTGAATATAAAAAGAACACCTTTTAACATTATAAAGATCTCTTAAATTGAAAAAATATCAATTGTTTCAAAGTGTGCTGATTTGAAGAAAAAAAAAAAAAAAGAAAAAAAAAAAATGTACTGGGTTTAGTTATATAAATTAAAATACCAGTGTTTGAAAGTAAGTAATTTAAAAGACTTTTCTAATATCGCAAAGTAATCTGATAAAAAGTGCATTATCAGAAATAGTTATCAGAAATTAAAACACTAGTGTTTAAAAGTAATTTAAAAGACTTTTTTTCTAGAAAAAAGTAATCTGCAATAATACACTTAACAGATATCTCTGTCTTTAATCAGAATAAGATTTACTTCTTATACTAAATTAAAACAACTTACTTAATTAGCAAACTTTAAAGTAAAAAAAAGTGCGTTTAGATTAAAACTTTAAATTAAAAAAAAATTGTACCTACATGCCTAATTTTAGGCTGAAGGTAAAGTAAGGTACAAAAAATCCTCCTTAACTAGCTTCGTTATCGCTTCAAATGGTTTAATGCCTCTTAAAATTTAGTTGTCGCTAGAAATACTACCTTGCGCTACTTTTCATCATTAAGATATCATGGTTAAGAGTAAAAAATGTTGGGGGATTCCTTAATAAACTCCTTATTCAAGACCCTTAAGAATCCCAAGTGAATTATGTATAAGGTCCCACAATAAATTTATATACGAAACAAAAAAAAAATCAGCTAGATTTAGTAGGATTGGTTCGCTGCAATAGAAGATATATGTAGTAGGAAAAAACAACTTTTTCTTATTCTTATTTTAGAGGTAGCAACATATTGGTTCACTGAAATAGAATTTATAAAAAACCCTACACAAAAATTAGAGATCTTCTTCAACGTCCCATAGTCAAAGCCTCATAACTCTTTCTACACCTTGAGTTACCCCAATGGGTGAAAACAAGTCTTGTGACGCAACAGCTAATATTATTATGGTAAAAAATGTATAACTCCAGACAATAGAAATCCTTAAAAGTGTCCAACTTAAAAGTCTTGTTTTTCGTAAATGAATAAAATAAATGATTCAGAGAACAATTTATTTAATAGAATGCAGTATCCTATATTATTTTTTAATAGGTAATATACTAAATTGAGAAAAATATTAATAGCCAAAAATAAATAATAAAACACTGCGCACAATTAATCAAACAATAATAGAATTTCTCAAATGAATATCGACACAATAAAATGTGCTATGTGCGCAAAATATACCGATTATGAAACCATTTTTATAGTAAAATTCATATCGCACAATATAAATTTAAAAAAACACAATCTTTATACCTAAAAAAATGTATGACACGTGTTTAGGAGCGTATTTATGTAAATACTTGTAAATGCGAGTATATGTTTAAATATACATTACACATAGATAAAAGTGGGTCACTAACTTTATCTAAACTGCTAAAAGCAAGTGCTAAATTTGTGTTACTATTATTTAATTAGATGAACTTGAAGCCACTCTTGTATTTACACTTTTTCTATGAGAGTATTCTCTTCTTTTTTTCTCAGTCTGGGTTGAAGCAGACATTCTATCTGTTTGTGGCATTGTGCCAAGCAGCTGGACAGTCCTAACTTTTAACACTCGAGTATAGTAACTAGATTCTCGTATTACTCTTAAAACATTATAGGCTTTGATTAAATCTGGAATCAACTTTTAGGATCGACTCGGTATGCGGTATGCATATACAAACAAAACATATTAGATCGATTAAGAGATTAGGCTAATATTTGTATATTTCCTGTAATAAATGGTCCCGACGAGTATAATAAAATATCACATTAAAGTAGTCCATAG
This sequence comes from Gerris buenoi, assembly GCA_001010745.2. Lineage (NCBI taxonomy): Eukaryota > Metazoa > Arthropoda > Insecta > Hemiptera > Gerridae > Gerris > Gerris buenoi. Next base: position 325,075 of record KZ651604.1, on the reverse strand, counting down.
TATGAAAATCACAATTGATTTGAAGTATCTACAATCAGTGAATTATACAGCATTCATCTACAATTCAAAAAAAGGCGTAATATCGCGAAGTATAAAAGCTAATCTATAACAAACATACCCGTCATAATAGTTATTTACTTTGTTACTTTGTTACCCATCCTACATTTCAACATTTTATGGATATCACTGTGGTGGTTAACAAAGTAAAAGAGGTATATGGGGGCGCCTCCTATACTTTGTTACCCACCGTAACAGAATAGAAAGAGGTGGGTAACATAGTAAAAGAGGCGCCCCCATGTACTACCTCTTTTACTTTGTTACCCACCACAGTGATATCCATAAAATGTTGAAAAGTAGGATAGGTAACAAAGTAAATAACTATTAGAACAAAAGGAAATTTAATCCATTACACGATGGGACAAAGGAATATTTCACTTTGTATACATAAGTTTAATTTTAAAATAAAAAGGTATCTAACAAAGTAAAAGAGTGCTCAAGATGCGAATTAAGTCATTAATAAAATTAAATAATAATTATAGTAAGAAAATATATTTACCGGAGTGAGGATCAGACAAATGTAAAACCAAAAATGACTTTTGTTAATCTACAATTTTATTTTATTATTTCAAAGTCGATATCCGCTTGTTTCGTTGCTATGATAACGCCGATTTGTTGATCTTTAAAAATAGATATAATATAACTAATCTATAATAACTTATATAAATTAATTTACATAATTTCACTTTTTTTTCTAAATATAAAATTAGAACGTACTTGTACGAGTCGTATATTTATGGTCAAGAACAAGGAAATTTTATAAAACCTTTAAGTCTAATGTAAAATAATTCATCGAAATATACTATTTATAACTGATATAGCGTGATATTAATCACTCGGTCATTTAATCTTAAGATGTCTTCTAGGATTTTGAGAGAATGTTCGGAAAGTGAGATGTTGGATGAGGATTATAATGGTAAGGAGGCTTCCTAACCAGGGAGATCCTTAGATTCGGGAAGATCCTATGACCCAAGAGGATCCCTTAATTCTAAGGTTTTAGAATTGTAGTGGGAGGTTGCATAGATTTTGAGAAACTTCCCCATTATCGATTGGTTAATGAGGACATTTAATTTCGAAGTTTGATGGAATGGATTCAATCGGTATTGAACGGATTATTAAAAAAAACACGAATCGATACCTGTAAGTCCAGATATAGGTTTAATAACAGATTTATAAATTGAAGTTTAGATCGATAGAGATAAAAATGAACTGATGTATCTTCGAATATTCTTTTATGCTCATAAGGACCTTCAATTAATATACTTTTCGTTGCAACTATATCTAATCTTCTACAAATGATGGTGTTTATTAACTTTTACAAGAAACCTCTTGTATGTTACTTATACGAAACATTATTTTGTTTAACCGTATTATATGGTGGTATGTGGTATTCATTAAACTTNCTTTTTTGAACACATATTTTCTAGTTTCCCGATATAATAGAAATTATAATAATTATAAATAAAATTATAAAATAAATCAATTATAATATATGATATATTTTATTTATAAAATAACAAAAATAATTTGATTGTAATACATCCACAAAGATAAAATTTTAGATTAAGAATCATAAACACGATTATAAAATGCACACAACATTCGAAATGCCTCCGCGGAATTAGAGACAACATTTTTAGCAACGGACGCAAAACCTTAGGTTATAAAATGCTGCACTTCCTCTGGCAGTTAAAAAACAGTTCACGGTTATACCTAAGAAAAAACTATTCGAGATGTATGTAATGTTCTTTGGACTGTTACTCCCCTCATAAAAAACAGGAGTGTGATATTCCTTTGACCCTAAGTAAATAATCTAAAAAAATATAGGGGAGTGACAATCTAAAGAAGTACCAATAAAATAAAAATACCAAAAATATGCACAATGTATTGACTTATTTTATAATGAATTGTCTCCTAAAAAGGGGAATAAATTAAACTTTAAAATTCGTTTCTCAGAATATTTACATCCCGAATAAGAATCTACACGTGTATACGAAAAAAACACAGGGTAAGCAACAGTAATCTCGAAATTCAAATGAGTATTAACTGTTTTATGTTTGTTTTATTATAACAAACTGTGACTAAAATATAGGGAGGTAGAAGATGAAAGAACAACATCTACCGAAACTTACCTAATTAACATCTTGAAGATGTAAATCATTGAATATTATTTTAGCATGACATCTCTTTTACAAAAAAGGACAAGTTAAGTAAAAAGTTATTAACTTCGTTAAACCCATTCAGCATTTAAGAGCAGCAGTAATTAAGCTTCTTCCTAATAAGTTTAATAATACCTTCTTCTAAGAGTACTTTTAATTTCTCTAAAATGATACATTTCTTAACATTTCGCATGGTTTATTTGGACCACGTCGCAGGAATATCTCTTATACTCTTACATATAAAGTTACACTAGCTCATTACAGTCTGTGCCAAAAGAGAGTTACTGCGTTGACAGCGCGAGAAATCGAGTGACACAGATTGGCCAACATCTGAGGGAAAAAATAAAGCCACTACATTCATTCACCTTCTTATATGGTTATCCAGAGGTCAAATCTTGAGCTCTCGTTGGCTCCCCACCCCATTTTCTAGTTTTTCCCGCGCTGTCAACGCACTAACTCTCGTTTCGCACAGACTGTAGGCACTGAATGAATCAATACAATAGTTTTGGTGTCTGCAATGATTGTGCTATGTAATAAAAGGATAAAACCTATAGCTTACTTACCAAATAAACTGTTTTCAAGACACGATGCAGGCCTGCCACGTGGTGCCCAACCCATTGTCTAATCTAAATATTCTAACGGATATGATTCATAACATGTCTATAACTTAAGTTAGAATACATCAAAGAAGAAACCTAGTAAATTATTACTTAAAGTTAAATAATATTACAAATAAGCCATAATGAAATCCGAGTCACGAAAGGGGTTGAAGTCCGACGTTTCGCTTCCACTACTAGAAGCATCTTCAGGAGTGTGGTGCATCGCATCAACAAAACACATTCAGTATGTCTTGTTGCTTCAAGTAAACATTACGATGAACTACCCTGAAGATGCTTTCATTAGTGGAAGCGAAACGTCGGACTTCAACCCCTTCGTGACGTGGATTTTACCGGAAAACCAAACTGCTTATTACGAGTCTGCCCGCGCGGAAGCCAACGCTCTAAGTTAAGCCATGATTAAATGTCTTAATTTCAAGAGCTAGTTAAAGTAAGAATTAATAGTGAGTAGAGGAGTTGTTTCCTTGTATTGATTTAATTAGTTGATTTTTGGTCTAAAGGAAAAATTAAAACGCTCCCATTTGCGATATTTCGACCCCTCCTTGGGTCATTCTCAAGCTGACTGACTAGAAGATTACCCTACATAGATTTTTTTTATTTTATGTCAAATTGATAAAACATTATATTAAAGAATCGTCTGATTCTCGTCAAATTTTCCTAAAACATCTGAAAATCGATAATATTTATTCACTTGGAGATACTGTGTACGAATTTATTTCTTATATACCTTTTTTACTATATTTCATTTACAATAATCTATTGTACTTAAAAATTTATCCACTGTCCACTACACTTCAGTGCAGTGGACAGTGGATAAATTTTTAGATGTTTTAGGAAAGTTTGACGAGAATCAGACGATTCGTTAATATAATGTTTTATCAATTTGACATAAAATAAAAAAAATCTATGTAGGGTAATCTTCTAGTCAGTCAGCTTGAGAATGACCCAAGGAGGGGTCGAAATATCGCAAATGGGAGCGTTTTAATTTTTCCTTTAGACCAAAAATAACTAATTAAATCAATACAAGGAAACAACTNAAACGAAGAGTCCTAGTTTGTGTAAGTGTCTTGATGCCAAACAGATGCTATACTAATTAAGTGGAGAGAATGAAGAGAATGTTTTACATACAACAACCCCCATAGTTGCAAGACAGCTCGAGCCCGTTCCATACCAAGAGCCACAGGTGGTATCCTGGAAACAATGACTTTACAGCACGTGGTCACTCAAGACCCATGACGCATACTTCACTAAAGAACAGTGGTTTTGCTATTGCATACTTTACAATAATATCTTTAATTTGTTAATTGAATATACACATTTGATTGTTTTGGGAGTATATATAGTTTATACAGTTATTCCGGGACCCACAAATATACATATATATTTATATTAGTGGGTCCCGGAAGAACTATTAAATAACATGAAGTACTTTCAATATATGATTATTAATAACTATAAAGATTACAGAGAAGTTCGTTAGCCAAAATACTTTCGTATGAGGAAAAAAATAAAGCCATTCCTCTGGCAAGGGTGCAGGGTTATAGTGACATTTTGATTTGCCTAGTTAGCTCGACCTTCTCGAATTCAAAATCTAGTGCTATCATTGGCTCCCTTCCACATTTTTGGATTTTTCCGCGCTGTCTTAATAAGTTAATACTAATTAGCTAAAAGGAATAACAAAAATTGTCTCTCCACGTAAATTCAAACTGGTTTATTTAACAAAGCAGCTTTCAGCCTTCATAAAGCCATCAGCACTGCCGGTTGAGAAAGAAAAGAATTACATGAAAAAATAAGATATTAATTAATTGAGAGGTGAGCCTATACCATGTCGATCTCCGACAACAATTTTAGAACAATTTCTTATTTTTTCATGTAACTCTTTTCTTTCTCAATCTGCACTGATGATGGCCTTATGAAGGCTGAAGCTGCTTTGTTAAATAAACCAGTTTGAATTTACGAGGAGAGACAATTTTTGTTATTCCTTTAAGATGAACCCCATAGGCCATAGACGCTCCTATATCTAACTAATTGGCTAGACAAAAAAATAATAATAATAAAATCCAACCACCCCGTTCAATAATTTTCAAGAGGCCAATCAATAATAATTTTATCTACGACTTGCATTGTAAATGGACTTTACATTGCTAATAACAGGGAGGGAAGTGTTACTTCCCTTATACCAACAAGTAATGTTACTTGTTCATCATACCAACAAGTAATGTTTTTTAGCTGTTTTGTTTACTAATTTTTCGGGTAGGTTGCTTTAGGTTATCAAAGTCTAAATTAAAAACAAACTAGACGTAATTAATTTTACGTAATTTATTTTGGACAATATTTAAATTAAATTTGAATGTAGTTTCAGTGTGTTGCCGCTAGATGGTGCCACTGGTTTAGTTTTTAGTTTTAGATTGTTACCTTTCCTTGCGGTTACCTTTCTACTTTGTACAACTTGATAACCGGCTTTCATTTATTTATTTTTTCACGCTCTCTAGTCACTTTTATAATTGTTAAAAATTCTAGTCATTTTTAATTAGTTTTTAAGTAGTTTTTATCCATAGTATGTTACATTAATTTTATTACAACTGTTTCTCAATGTAAGTTTTCTCGATTTGTGTTTCCAGTTTAGTTTTTCTTTTATGTATTATCTTTCAAGCTTATTTGCATCCTTTGTAAACGATTTGTATTTTCTTTTGTTATAGATCCTATGAAGAAGGTTTAAAGAATAAACCGAAACGTCGGGTTTTTGAGTATGTTGTGAGTGGACAGTGTTTTTATGACCGAGCCCTGGG
>KZ651604.1:306628-319204 GCA_001010745.2 Gerris buenoi | reverse complement strand
ATATATATAATATCTGTATGTGCCTGATTTCAAAAATAAGTTCAATAAATTATCGAATCACAAGATTAAAAAAATATTTAAGACATTATTTATTTGATTAGAAGAAGATCATGACAGTAATAGCAATTGGTTTATTTAATTGTATCGCTTATCCTTGAGACAACTTTAAATGGTAAATAACTTTTGTTTCGTTTCAACAAAGCTCAATGAAACGACCTGAATACATCCAAACAGACGATATTAAAAAAATACAACGTAAAGAAAAAGAGCTGACTGCATTCAATTCTTCGAACTCTAAGGTCAACAAAGGCAGTTTTATTGCGAAACAGAGAAATACTGTCAGCCTTCTATAAATGAAATACAAAATCACAACTTTCAAAATAAGGAAAACAAGTTTAAAAATAAATCCAAGGGGAGAAATATACGGTATTGAAACTAAATGTTTTATTGTTATGTCCTTATTTTGTCGTAGTTATGACATCTTTATTTTATTAATATCATGACATTTTCAAAACTTTCTATGTACATATTGTTTCATAGGATTAAATGGCAAATTATTATTTATAAAAATAAATAATTATACTTGTATTATACAAAGACAATATTTTTTTTTCTATTATACTAAATTTATAGGCTACAATCAATTCAAAACTCACAAAAAAATGCATTCTATATTTGGAGCCTTCATTAAATTTAAATAACATAAAAATGTACTCTACGTAATATTGTAACCAAAAATACTTTGATCTTGTAAATTAATATATATTTAAATGAGACTAAAATTATAATTAACCCTAATTAATATATTAGTAAATTAATTAGATAATTAGAATTGTGATTAGATTAAATTATTATAATCATATTAAATTATTTATAGTTTAGATTCTATATTATCTATCCTTATTAATGATCTAAATTAATAGGAAAATTTAATAAATTTTAAATCGGGCAAAATAAAATATCTAAAATTATATTTACAAAATATAATTTAAGACTTTTTAATTTTGAAAAAAAGGAAGGACATACTACAATGACAATAGAACTATTTGTTTTAGGGAGATTTCATGGAAATTATTTATGGTAAATTAAAACAAAATAGGATAATAGAACGAGAGTAGGCGAGCCCTTCCACTGGTACCTTGTCCGGCCAAATTAAGTCCACCATCGAGTACGAGCGTTTGTTTGACTGGCGAACGTTCGACGTTCGTCTACTGAAGACGGATTTTATCAGTTATAGTCACCGTGTACTCCAGTTCTTGTTGGTACTTTTTCGCTCTAGATTAGCAATACATTGTCTCGTTAGAATGCGAATTTATTCGATTTAGATGAAATTATGTTGATGGGCAAATACATCCACGATAAGTAGGTTTCAAAAGTTTTTTTCTTATTTGTCAAACGGTAACTGGCCCAAAAATTTACCGATTGAACGAAATTCGACACACAAGTGCATCTTAGCATTTGTAACTGACAATGGATGTTGGATGTTTACATGAAGCTGCAGTGTAGCCACTGACTAAGGTATTTTTTTAACTAAAGATCTACTATTCATTGAACTTATTTAACAAAATTAATAAATATAAACAAATTATTTTATTATTCGTTTACTTATTAAATATGACTTATTGAACTATAATATATAATGTTATAAGATAGAGATAATAGTATAAACTGTTATTGCCAACATTATAACAATAATAACTTAACTGGCTAGGCGGCAAAATGTTAGATATATTTTTGTATAACATAAAAAAATGAATTAAAAACTGCTGGATTTACTTTATAATTGCATTGTTAAAACCACCAAACAAAACAATAAACTATAAATCAAGCGTGGGAATAATTATTGATAAAAAAAAGTATAGTGTTTTTTTTAACAAATCAGCTTATTGGAAAAATACAAGGAAGAGGAAACTAATTAAATTAATATTAAAATAAAAATAGTAATTACACTAAATATTTTCAACGAGGAAGTAACAAGGTAATTTGCGGAATTTTCAAACTGTGTTTTTATCTTTTGTTTCTACTGCTCAATAGGTTATTTGAAAAGCGTCAGAAACATTTGAGCAAAAGAAAGGTTTTTTTTAGAAAAACACCTCGAGAAGGTTCTTAGGGTTTCTTTCGAGTCAAATGAAAAGGGGAAAAGTTTTAAGAAGATTTTAACAAAAGAAACCAAGGTTCTCTGTTATAAAAGGGTCTCAACAATTTTACTTCTTTAAAATTCACTCCCCTTACCAAATCCTACTACTTGCACAATTGATTACTTGGAAATATCCGCTATGTAGAAGACTTCGCAGAGATCTGAAAATATGATAAACGTAAAATTTCCAACGCTTTATATAGTAATGTGATAATGTATAACACTTCACCTATAAAATATAAAAGTGGCTACAACTTTTACTAGTTACGAGTAAAATAAAAAAAAAATAAACAAATTAAGCCATCAACAATAAGAAGTATAACGGTTAGTATAAGTATACAATCAAAATTGGAGTTAAAGAACTTTGAAAGAGACCAGATAAACTTTTGAAGTAGGCTTCAATTTTGATAAATTTACCATCTCTTAAAAATAACAAATACTGGAGGGCAGAATTCGATGAACTATCTTTAATACCTTAAAATTGTAAAAGTTGTTGGCCATATCAGTTATGACTGATATGGTATTATATTAGTGACTGTGCCTGTGCAGAAACTCAAAACTTAACAGTGTGTCACCATAAGTGACTATCTATGAATTCAAAATTTAACAGCTTGTCACCATGAGTGACTGTCTGCATAGGAACTCAATATTAACACATACCTTCCGTCAACTCAAACATCAGCAATCTTAATCAGTTAAAATTATAGATCTGAGGCTGCAAAATTATAGCTTTATTTAAAATAAATTTCGAGCTCAGTTCAAATTTTGATTTTAAATGTAGTAAATGGTATTTTTTTAGATTGTTACTCCCTTATGTTTTTTAAATATATATAAATGGATATATATCTATAATTATTTATTCATTCCTTTAGCTAAATATTTATTAAGACAAAGGAATATGTAGTCAAATTTACTCATGGGGTAAAAAGAATATCACACTTCTGTTTTAATTAAGTGAATAATAGTCTAAAAAAGAACATTCCTTACACCTTACTTGTTACTCCATTCTGATTTTAATAAAAAGAGTAACAGTCTAAAAAAGTGCCTATTAAATTTGTTTTTTAATAGATCTAATAATAATGAAGTTTAAGGAATTTAAGTAGTAAATATTAAATATTTTAATTACAAGAATATAATCTCTATTTAGGAAAAAAAAAAAAAAAAAAAAAACAAAGAACCATAAAGAACATACTAAAAGAATACNAATATTTTAATTACAAGAATATAATCTATATTTGGGAAAAAAACAAAAAAAAAAAAAAACAAATGCGACCTAAAGTTTCCGATATGCGAATCTAAATTATTTGAATAGTTATATTCTGTCAATTCTATATATACTTGACATACATAAGCCACTGCTATGGAATTCCTTTCAATGTGCTTTTTTGATAATATAATATCGGCGTTATAGAGATAAGGAATATCTCTATAACGCTCACGATTCATTCGACTACAAAATATTGCTAGAAGTTAGTGTTACAACTTATAGTAGGTAACCTTTCTTTATTAGAAATAAACAAATTGGTTCAATAAATATCAATGAACCAATCATATCTTTATCTTTTTTGTTTTAATAAAACAATGTTTAATATTAACAATATTTTAATTAATAAAAGCTCAAATTTACATAATAATATTGCGATATTTGATCAAAATATTGATCATCAATGTATTAGTGTAATTTCGACATTAATTAAGCTAACAATTGATGTTTTATTTATTATAAAAAATTTTCACTATAATTGTAATCTTGTTATTTATTCCATCCCCATTACAGCAGTCATCGGTTACAGTTCGGGAGGAATGTGCAATCTTTTAGTCTATATTTGTCTGATAATAGAATCAGACTTAACATTTTATGATGATATGGTTTACGTTCCATGACCTATCTACAGTAATAATATAAAATCATCAACTTATAAACAAAATGAATTAATAGTAATATAATGGCATTCAACTAAGGATCCCATGAGAATTTAATTCCATTTCCGCAAGGGCATAAAAGATTAAGGAACACTGATCTAAAGATTCAATTGTACCAAGAGATATTATATTAGATCAGAAGCAACTATAGTAGTTAACCTATAACCTTTTAACCCAGTTAGTTGCCTCAGTCTATTCAGATCATGACGTAGTTTTCAGTACTGTGATAAGGTAGAAAGAATCATAAGTGCTCTAAAGATAATAACTATTAAAACTATAATAGTAATCAGTAATCATCTTTGTTTTGAATTTAAATTTAATTTGAATAAAAATGTATTAAAATGTCTTTACAGATGGAGATACGTATATAACAACGATTTTATATTAAAAAAAAAATGTATAATGATGACAGCGAAAAATTCGCAAAAAACCAACTTATTCATTCTAACAATGTAATATTATCATAAATGCAGATCGTTTAAAAACTTAAATGAAACGAAAACATAATTATATATTATGATTACTTTAGAATTTCAAATTATAATCGATTCTCCCGTTCCCTTGGGGATATTTCAGTTAAAGTTGTAGAAATGTATTGAAAGCTGGCATTTCCGACGTTGTTTTGTCAAAACAATAGTTTTGCTACTTCATAATCGATTGCATAACTAAAACCTTAAAAATGTTAAGAAAAATCAAATGCTCTGGAAAACCTACAGACTTTGAATTCTGCAGAATAAGTTTATGAATTCAACTAAAACTACTACTACGATTTATGCTGCAGCTTTAATACAATTAAACTCTAGAATACTAATCAACACCGAGCTGTTAATGTTACTTAGAATTCTATAAGCAGAGTTAATTATTTAACTTAAAGAAGAACTACCTTGTTGCGGACTGTTTTAGTGAAACCCCCAATGGCGTTATGACGTGGATGCTTAGAGTACAGAACGTATAAATACATTTTTCAGTCATACGATATCTTTTTTGGGTATGGAAACATAGCAAATTTTTTTTAGCAGAAATAAAAAAGAATGTTATACGAAGTAAGAAAAACAGAGTAAATTGCACCGCTAATTCTCAAAACGATGTAAGGAAAATAGTGTTAATTGCACCACTGCCTTCCAGTACGAGGTAGGTCAAACTATGTATAAAATGCACCATTTCCTTTCAACCTCTTTCCAATGGTTCCATCGTACAAAGTCTATTGGGACAAAGGAATACACTTCTGTAATTAGAAGTGAAATATCTGATAGCCTGACAATCAAATAAGACAAAGAGACATTTATTCCTAAATTCCTAAGTACTTTGGGATAAAGGAACATCACACTTATATGTAACAAAAATTGACAAAATCCATTAGTCCAATCATTAAGTTAAACAAAGGGACATTTAGTGGTGCAATTTACACTATTTTACTTACTTCGTTTCAACAGGTAGTGGTGCAATTTACATAGTTTGATCTACTTCGTTTTAAACAGGAGTGGTGCAATTTACATAGTTTGATCTACTTCGTTTTAAACAGGAGTGGTGCAATTTACATACTTTGATTTACTTCGTTAAAAAATAGGGTAATTTACAGTTCATCTGTTTTTTTAATCTACTCAATGTGGCCATCATTGTAAATCATATCTCGCCTATCTAGGATTCGAAATATCACCCGATAATGATGATGGTTTTTATTATTTATGCACTTCGAGAGAACGATAACCAGTCGGCTAATTTGTTCATAATTATTAAACTCATAAAAACGTGTTTTCTGTTTACTGCAATACTATTATAAGCATATATTTATTAAGATCTCGCAGAAATGCTCAATTGATAATTATCTATAATTACATTGTATTTCCTCTTTATAAAATTACATTTTTTTTAATTACAGCAAAAAAAACCAAAAAAATATTCAAGATACAAGTGTCAACTGATAAAAGATAATACAATCAAATGCAACTGATATTTTCAAATGATTGATTGTAATTAATAAAATACAATAATCTGGTAACTGTCATAACCAAGGACGGTATTTCACGTTTAAAATCACGTACAATTTATTACATCAATGAATAGGTACTTTAAAACGATTTTAACGTTACACCAATTGGCACACGTAAAATACCAAAGAAAAATTAAATTTATAATATTTTAATAATTAAATTACAAAATAATAGTCGATATTATAGAGGAATTGGAAGATATAGAGGAATTTGGAAGATGAGATAAGGAACCATAAATGTATCCTGATGGATTTTTGAAATCGGAGACCTAAAAATGTTTCGTTTTTCAAAACGATCACATAGCTTCCTTTATTATACATTCGGTAAGCTCGGAAACAAAAATATGGAATATTTACTGAGTAATAATAAGTAAATAATAAAGTAAATAATTATCGGTTCATTGTAAAATTACAGCAAAATATTTTAATAATGATCGAATTTGATCGTCATCACATAATGTTTCCTCAAAGAAGAAGACTGAAGGCCTCTTAGAAATAAAAGGCAATAACTCACATACACTATGTGTATACGTGGAGAAAAATTAAACCAGTAATTCAACCTGTAATGAACAACTTATGTGTTTGCACATATTATCATTCATTAATTCATTATGTATACATAACAAATAACACAAAAGAAATATATAGATCATACTTAAGAATGAAAATGACGAGTATTCAGTTTTAAAAAAACACAATTTATTCTTAAATGAAAGCAACAAGCAAGAATACTAAAATAAAATAGTCGTCCTTCCGGAACGTAGACAGTGACAATAAGAGGGGAAGAGCATTTCGTAAATGTCTCTTGCATTTATATTTTGTAAGAGAGTAATTTTAACATAAAAAAAAATCGGTGACAAATAAACAGATTAAGAGATACATTTAGATTTACTCTTAGCGTTAAGGTCAACTGGATAAATTAAAAAATAGAATAAGAACTTTATCATTTAATGCTTTTCTAATTTAATTTGAATCGATCAAACTTTTTATTTTTCTTCAATATCTCATCTTGTAATCTAAGGTAATTTTTTAACCGGGAAAAAGAGTTGTGTGGTAATGAAGTAATTGGTCTAAACAATTAAATTTTATAAATATAATTGAAAACTAAGAAAGGTAAACACGATTTACACACACCGCACATTACCTTAGGGAATGATATAGTGACAATATCATTGTAGAAGTCCTAGGATCAAAACTAGCGACTTGACTTCTAGCAAGTTAATATTGTAATTGTAGTCAAGATTTTTAATTTCCACATCCAACAAGAATAGTTCAAATCATTGAGCCAAACTCTGTTCCACATAATCGTGTACATTTTCATTATAAAGAGCATAACAAAGTTTATTATAAAAAAAAAAATCAGAAATGAAATCTTCTCATATTAGTAATGACAGTCATAAATTCGTCTCAATAGAAGTAATAATCGTAAATAATAATAAAATCCTATCCTAATTTAAATTAAACAATAAACAAAACAACAATCCAATCAGTATTTCTCTATTTAAGTTTCTACTTTTTGTTTTTATTTAGATATTTAAGGTTTAAATGATTATCCATAGTCATAAACAGCTTTGTTATAAATTATGCAGTATCATTATATTTAGTTTAATTTATATTTGTTTACAATACGTACACAACTTTTATCGTTTGACGGATAACATGAATTCAGGTAGTAGCTACTCAGTATATTTACTATTCAGCTCATTTCATTAAATTTACATTTTACATGTGAGAAAAAGAAAAGATCACGAGTTTTAATACAACCACAATTTTAATTTACAATCAAAAACAATCCAACATTAAACTGCAGACAAATAAGCAAAATGTCTTGCTTATAATTCGCATTGTTAGCAGATTAAGGTCAAGTTCAGTAATGTTTGTTTTGATTGTGCGAGTGGGAAAAACAAAAACACGTGGGTTGGAGGTTACAACTTGGTTACCTTCCCCCAAAATATCAAAATAAACATTATTCTCTAGTTGCATACAATTACATTTTATGTTTAAATAATTTATTTAGGTACTTACTGAAGACGTGTATCATAAAAGAGGCGAAAACGACGAACCATCCCCAGCCGCCGTCGGGCGGTACGACGACGCTACGGTTGTTGTTGTTATTTGACGGCCCACCCATGCTCCCGGAGTCACATCCGAACTGATACTGATACTGCTCGGCCCGTCGTGGCCATGTGCTGATCCAGCCGTGCGATCCTAGCGCACCCAGCGGCCTCTCCGCCAAACCACCCCCCGCCCATTTTGATCCTGCGTTCAAAAAACAGACAACAAAATAACAATTACACATACATAATAATAATTATTAATAATAATTTGAATTAATATAATAAGTAAAACATTAAGAGACACTTTTTTCATAATGTAAATGTACACATGTAATTAAAATGTATAGAACCAAATTGCATGATTCAGTAAGTTAGTGCAGTACTTTAATCATAACATTAAAAATAACATTGTTTTGCCGAATAATATTAAGAAGCCTTCCCGGAACCCAAGATCAAACGTTTAATAAATATCGGAGTTCAATTCCCAGAAAGGTGAAACATGTTTTTCAACGAAGATCACTTACAAGTATAAGTTTAAACTTTTAGTTGCACAATATGACCTATCTCTCCGGCCAGAAGTTAATTAATGTAAAAAAAAGAAAATAGTCCGCCAATTAATGTGGCTATTCTACGTTCTAAGCATCCTCGCGTCCTGTTATAATTTTACAACCTATTATTGTCTAATGAATGTAATTTCTTCCCTATTTTACATCCGAGCTTACCGAAGGTAAAGGCAGCCATATGATCGTTCTACGTTCTACAGTTCAACAGAACGAAATATGTTTTATCTACTCACGGCAGCAAAATTAAGCATTGTTGCACTGTTTTCAGTCTGCAAAAAATGTCATCGTCTTTTAATTAAAGGTGGGTTCATAGCTAGCGGATCCGTATTCACGGTGGCACGGAGGGATTCATCTATGGCGTCTCTTTTGCGGCACCGCAGAAAGTTGGTTCCAAACCATCTTTTTTGCGGTGCCGCTTTTAAACCTGTATGAAACCTTCTCTTCGTCCTCTTCTTATTTCCTTTTCGTTTTTATATTACAATTGTTTATTATATTATATTGTGTATCTGAATTTGTTCCTACATTATTTTTATTATAATCTGTATTGCATCTGTGTTTAATATACGTTTTTTATCAGTGTTTTATCTTCATCTGTGTATTATGTCCGTGTTTTTTTTATATCTGTTCCTTCATAATTTTGATTATATACCTATTTCTTATTTATATAACAATAAAAGTCCTAATCTATAATCTTATTATATAAGTTTTTTCAAGCAAGAGAATTAAATTCAAGTTGAAAAAACGATGTTATAATTGCCCTTGAACCTGTATGTGTATGAAACCTTCACTTCGTTACTTCGTTCTCTTCTTATTTCCCTTCAGTTTTTATATTAAAATTGTTTTATTATAATATATTTGTATCTGTTCATTTGTTCCTGCATTATTTTTTTATTATACTCTGTGTTTAATCTACGTTTTTATCAGTGTTTTATCTTCATCTGTGTATTTGTCCGTGTTATTTTTATATCTGTGCTTATTATATCTGCTCCTTCATCATTTTTATTATATATACCTATTTCTTATTTATATAACAATAAAAGTCCTTATCTATAATCCTATTACTTAAGTTTTTTTCAAGCAAGAGAACTAAATTCAAGTTGAAAAAACGATGTTATAATTGGCTATGTTTATAACCTGGCCGATCGAAACTCGAGGGGAGGAAAACAACGACTCCCGTCCTCCGTCTCGGCGGGTCTCAGACAATATTTTGTTATCTATATAGCCCTCCGCAAATAAGTATCCGCTAGCTGTGAACCCACCTTAAAGCGTCAGGAAAAGTTCAAAGTGTCAGCAACAGTTCAAAGTGTCAGCGAAATAACTGGTTTTCACATTTTAAGAAAATTTTACTACAAAAAGGTCACTTCATCACAGGTTATAAACACTCCCACATTGTTTGTGTTTATATATTTAAGCGTAATATTTTGCTAAATAGTTATATCTTTTTTGAAAATAACTTAAATAATTATGGTGATAAACAAATTTTATTTTTTTACAATGATTATTTTTATAAAATCGCTAAAAATTGAGATAAATTACGCAGTTGTTAATAAAAAAAAAAGTGGCAACACTGAATTGTTTTGCCTTTGTTTTGTTTTCTTGATGACTCAAACTTTCGTTTTTTACAACTTTAATTTCTTTAAATCTTTTATATATTAAAAAAGGAATAAAATAGAGTAATTTTTCTGCCGTTAGTAGATAAAATATTGAATGTTACTATGCACCAAAGGAAACATTCCTGACTCGTTTAAAGATTACCTGCTGAGGTGAAACCGAATTAACATTTGCCTGCCTCGGCTTCGCCTCTTCAGTCAACATGTAATTTTCCTGACTCGGCTTCGCCTCTGCAGTAAATTTGTTTAGCCTATCCTCGCCTTTGGCTCGGAACTAAAACTTAAAAACTTGTCAGCAAAATTCCATTTTGCTGCCTAGTTACATAAATAACTATTGTGTCTCCGATTTCAAAAATGCCAAGACAGAAATCCGTTTAAGATATCAGAGAAAATTTTTGGTATGTTTGAACATTTTGCCTGCCGGTCAGTCGGTCTAACGGTCACTTTTGCGAACAAACATCTTAGTCTATTGTTGGTCCTACATAAGATTCAACCTTATGTACCAATTTGTTTTCGTCCACATCCGCTCAAACAAGCATTTATTTACACCTATATCCTCAAATGCAATTTTAATTTTATTTTGGTCGTTTGTCGAAAGTAGTCTACAAATAGCCCCGGGTTAATTTCAAGAAGATGATTTTAAAACATTACTTCATTTTTTTTTTTAATAAAAAAAAAAAATAATAATAATAATCGAGGCCGAAATATGCTTTTGAAAAAAACAATTTTTTTCCTACTTTCCTGTCTAGGGTTTTAAAAATTATAAACATTTAATATTTACGTATACATTGTAATTGAATTTAATCTTTCACATATACAATTTTTCTTAGAAGTTTTTTCCCATAATAATTTGTCACTTATTTATATTTTTAATTTTTAGCCAATCCATAAAATAATATGTTGAACCATATTACATACATATTTATCGTTACGTCGAATCAATAAGTCACAGGCATCTAAATATAGAACGGCCAATTATAAAGAAAATGTGCAAATATATAACTCGAAAACTCGGATAATTGATGCTCTAGACTCTAGGAAGAGGAAGTTAATTTGACCTTCATAACTTATTTTAGTTATTTATAGACCTATAAGAAAAGTGTGGTCTAAACAAGGTAGAAGTTTTACACTTTTGAAGAAAATTGAATTTTAAAGAAAAAGAAAACCAACATTCTCTTGCGGTTTATTTATGTTAGATTTAGCATTGCGGTTTATTTTTATAGGCATTAGAATCAGGGAAGGTACATTACAAAAGGATATAACTATACAAAAATTTAATTTTTATAATTTCTTTAGCATAAGTGGATGGGAAGATAAAAGTGGATCACTTACACATTTTCCTTTAAACACCTTCTCTATAATATCCCACTTTTAAGCCTGATTCATAAATCTCAGACCAGCCCCAGAAACCTCACAAAGCGCTTAAATGGGTTCTTACCTAAAGTCTGTTAAAGACATTCAAAAATAGAAGAAGAGATAAAAGTGATCCTTTATACTTCTTTCTTCTTAATTTTAAATAAACCTAAAGCCTTAGAAGAGATACTGAAATCTTTCAAAAGAATTAAAATAAAGTCCTTGTCAAAAAATGGTTAAAATGTAATTTTTGTTAATGGCCTTTAATCCTTCCAACTTTTTTCCATCTGCGTCATAATTAATTTAATTTAAGAGAGAAAATTATAAAAAGGATAATTTAAGTTTAAGTTTGAAGAAGCAAAGTTATAAAGGATAGAGACCAAAAGTGTAAAATATTTAATGCGGATTGGTTTCCACCACTCTTGGTCAATTCTTTGATAATAAAAGCCGTAATTTCTGATTAAAAACATAAATTAGACTAAAGAAATAACACAAACTTTCTCTCCACGTGAAGTAAAATCTTTATTTGCAAAGCAGCTTTCAGCCTTTAAAAGGCCATCATCGGTGCCTAAGAACAAGCAAACATTATTTTGAAATAAGTAAAAACTTACATAATAATTAAAACTAAAACCAAAACAAGCAGCCTGTTAAGGGCGCTGGCTTCTTTTCCAGTTTGGATCAGTCTCACGTCGATCTCCGACATGAAATGACTCACCTCTCGCAAAAATGTTTTTATTCTTGCGGCTCTTTTTCCTTCCGCAATAGGTAGGCTAGCTAGGTTAAATTGTGATTTTTTATTTTATTTGTTTTATTTTTATTTTTTAAATTTTATTTATTTTTTATTTTATTTTATTATTTATTTATTTTATTTATTTATTTATTTATTTATTTATTTTATTTTTATTTTTATTATTATTATTATTATTTATTTATTCATTTTTTT
>KZ651604.1:279131-291918 GCA_001010745.2 Gerris buenoi | reverse complement strand
GAGTTTTTCCGAACTAACTTTTCATTCAGCAAATTGTGCTGTATGGAAAGTTAGTTAGGAAAAAATCCTCAAGTTGTATTATTTGTTTTGGCATATCCCATATTTACAATCTTCATTTTGACAGGTTTCAAATTTATGATTTATGACAGACAATTTAAAAACGTAGTATATGAAAAGTTCTTTTTATCTTGCAATTATATTAGCTTGCTTTCTTGTTTGTTTGTCCAGTACAAATCTTGCAATCGATTTTTAACAAACTTCCCGAGTAGCAAGACATTTGAAACTTTCAGAACAGCTCAGAACACGATGACAATGCATTATTTAAATATTTTTAGCCATCTTTCAGCAGAATTTAATTCGTTTTCAGCAAATTTTGCTGTATGGAAAGTTAGTTAGGAAAAAACCGCGTTATTTTATTTGTTTTGACATGTCCCATATCTACAATCATTTTGACAGGTTTCAAATGTATGATGTACGACAGAAAATTTAAAAACGTAGTAGGAATACATATATAAAAAGTTCTTTTTATCGTGCAATTATTATAAAATAAACTCATCGTTAATTTAAAATATTAGATACATGTTGTTGCTCTAGGTAATGGCTAGAACACTTGACTGACCTATTGATGTTGCTACGTAGGGAATGCACCTTGGTCCCTCTCCAAGAACGCCCTTCAAGTTTTCCGAACAGGCGGAACAACTTCTCCCTTCTTTCCGCATCTATAACAAAATTGTCCTTCCTGCAAGAGTACAATGTCAATCATCTGCTTCATAGCTCCAGCTCTTTGGCTTGAGTCTTGAGAGAACCGTCAACTCATTGTTTAATCTCCGCTGGACATGTATATTGTATATGCGAAAGAATCTGCGCCTAGAAGCCTTTTGAATTTTAACTCCTAGATGCCTAATTTTTCACCATTTAATTGATTTGACCGAGATTTTGAGGAACTTTCATACTTTTGATAAAAATTAAAGATTAAAATGCATTATAGCAAAAATGCAAACCAGCCTGCAATGATTAATTTATAGTTATTGTGCCACGACAATTAAGTGTTCATTATTATTGAGAGCTATTCACTACAGTATTAAGTTAAAAAAAGCTAACAAGCTTCAACAATTTTTAAAAAAATAAATGTAATGTACAAATTAAATAACCGAATTGTGGTTATGGTATCGAGTAAAATAAATCGGTAAATTCACATTATACGCGCCAGGCCAAGATTTAGAGGCATCTCTGACCACCTCTACCTACCACGAACCACCTTTAACCACTCATTAGGAAATTTCTCTGGCACGTACAATACGAATTAGACAATAAACCTTATAATGATATATCTATCTATTACGCTATTGAGCAGTACTTCATTACATTTTTATGGTATTAATACCACCCATACTATTTGGACTAGATTCCTTAAATTTGGAAATAAGTTACTTTCTATGACTTAAATACGACCTCCGCCAAAGAATTTTTCAATCTTACATTGAGCCCGGTTTGTTTGTTTCTTTTGATGCAGACGATAATTTATAAAACTACTGGACAGATTTGAAGAAAACATTCACCAAGTATGCATTGGCTTTTTTCTAGATTGTTGTAGGATATGTATCATTCTATGAAATGAGCTGAGCAGAAACAATAACAATACATGTAAATAGCTTAATTTTCTTCGAAAATTCGCTAAAAGTCGTTTTTTCCATTGTTGGTAGAAAATGTGCACATTCCTGTGCCAACAATCAACAAGATATAATTTTAAAAAATGTACATTTAAATCAAATTATAATAAATATTTACAAGGGAAAACAGACAGAGAAAAATAGACTTTAGCGCCGGGCCTCAAACCACGGACCTCCCCGTATTTCCAGTACAGGTGCTCTAGCCAATTAAGCTACACTGAAGAATAATTTCCTCTGTCGATAACGATATCTAGTCCCGAATTAAGCTTTTAAATTTGTCTACAAGTCTAGAAGTCAACATTAACGACAATAGAACTAGACCACAAATAACGCTTGTAATTATAAAGTACCCAATTAGTACCTGTACCTAGTACGTTCAATTAAAAGTACAATTTTTATTATTAAGTTTTTGGTAGCATTCATACTACGGAACGTTTAAATTTTAATTTAAATCAAATTATAATTACTATTTACAAGGGGAGACAGACAGAGAAAATTAGACTTCAGCGCCGGGACTCGAACCACGGACCTCCCCATATTTCCAGTAAAGGTGCTCTAGCACTAGCCAATAATTTAAAAATTGGCGGCAATAGAAAATAGACACTACAGCATTTATGAAATTGACCCGGGACACTACAAGTACCTACTCTGCTAGTAATCTATATTTGGTTTAGTAGTAAAAAAATAATTGTTTATCCAAATATATATTTTATCTAATTACTATTTAAGATGTATAATTAATAAGCTCCCTCGATGTTAGATCATAACTAATAATGTAGCACGTGAATTTTTATAATTAATTATATACTTTAGTACTGGAATTCTAATTTTAGTGATGGAAAATCAAGGGGATTTATAGAAGCTTGGTTTTTATTTTGACTGGAGTTTAACGGATATGGAGGGGCTGTCACATGGCTGGCTGTCATTGACAACCCCGTCCTATTAACCACGACACTAACGGAGTTGACATATTAATTCTGCCTTTATCCGACAACGATTGACACCCTCAATAAGTGGATATAGCTTCAACCCATTTATTTCAGATTTTTAAACATTTTTCTTGGGTGAAAATGACAAATAAAAGCTAAGTTTAAAACATCAAGTTAATACATACCTTCAGCGAATTTTTGGAATGAATCCGAAAAAAAAAAAAAAAAAAAATGTCATTTGGCCTCGCGCGTTGTTCGCCAAGGTGGCGAGGGGCGAATCCCTTCCCGATTTCCTCTCGTGTGTTAACGCCCACTAACGTAGATGATAATCAGAAAGAAAAATGTTTATCGCGAATCGTTTGTCAAATCTTTTCCCCATTTTCATGGCGTGTGATAGGCAGTCCACATACACACGAACTTTTAGAAATGATTCGGAAAGACGGCCTCGATTTTCGAAATGAAAATGAGACCGTCCGTGTATGGCCAGCTAATATCTTGAGTAAAAGTTGAGAGATTTAATTAAAATTTGGTATACATTTACATTTTACTAATGCCCATGCAGGACGAGCTCGTTGGACAACGTTATTCACCCAACAGCTCGCGCGCAACGCTCACGTAAACGAAAAAAAAAAAAATTGGAATTTCAGGACGGGGAAATATTCTATCATCACCTATTCGATAAAACGAACATTTTTTTTTTTTTTTCATAAAACTATTATTTAGTAAAACCAAGTGATAAAAGATGGTTAAAACTAATAGCAGTCCAAAGATAGCGTGCAAAAAAGTGTCTGACTAACATTAAGCTAGAATTTTGTGTATATGTAAATGTTTTGGTGCCTTTTAAGAATATGTCCTCGGTAATAGGTTTATCTGCGGGACATAGCTTGGCAATAGGCATTTGAAAAAAAAAAAAACTGGTGGAGAGCGGCCATGTCCCTCCCTTTATGGTGGAAAATGTGATTTTCATGGTACTGAGTACGAACTTAGTAGACCAATAATCAAGTTGATGGTAGATCATCACTTAATATAGGTTAGTTAGCCAAATATTACTCCAAATAAAAGTGATCCTCTATCAAGGGATAAACAACCATCAACTTGATTTTTGGTCTACTAACTAATTTAGTATCTAGGATCATGAAAATCACGTTGTCCACCAAAAAGGGCGGGACATGGCCACTCTCCACCGGTTTGTTTTTTTTAAATGTTTTATTGCCAAGCTATGTCCCGCAGACAAACTTAGCCGACCAGATATTCTTAAAAGGCACCAAAACATTTACTTATACACAAAATTCTAGCTTGATGTTAGTCAGACACTTTTTTGCACGCTATCTACTGGACTATACTAAGAGGACCTAAACGTTTAAAATAGAGAAAACAACGTTTTTACCGATATCTTGCGTTCTAACGTAAAGATTTTATTAAAACTTCTTATAAATCGTCTAAAGTGCGATTTAAACATGCATAAGATTAAATTAATTCAATAAAACGAAATTTCAACTTGATAAAGGCAAAGGTTTTTGTGTTGTGAAGTGATACATTTTATAAGTGTTGTTTACACGTAGTAGCTGGAATAGGAAGAATGCAGGGTGCCCCCCNGCAGGTGCTATATGCAGGCTACTTTCGATAAACCATAAAAATTTCATAAAAATCAGATGATTACTTTTAAAGATATGGCTGTAAATAAATGTATGTTTGTGCGCATGTGGAATAGAAACAATTAGGCGCAGAAGGTTAAAACTTATTTGGGACCAACAATGGGCTAAGTATGACCTACCACCAAAATTTCATTAAAATTGAACGTGTAGTTTTTAAGATATGGCGGTTCGCAAAATTGATGGACAGACCGACAGACAGACACGGAACCAAAAATGATCCCCGATGTCTGAAACGGATTTCTGTCTTGGAATTTTTGAAATCGGAGACATGAATTTTTTTCGTTCTTCGGAACGATCACATAGCTTCCGTTACCTTCGGTAAGCTCGGAAGCAAAATCCTTAAAAGTTGCTCACTAATCGATTGTGTTTAGTTACGAATTTGTCTTGATTAGTTATTAAGCTTCTTAATGAGTTCACAGTAAATTCCTATTCTATATCTATTTAACATGGACCCTTTTTCCTCTTACATCTTATTACTATTTTTATGTTATAATTTGACTTCTTTTTGTTTCATTTGTTTCATTTATAGATTTAAATTATTTTGTACTTATAACTTTAGATAAATTATAATTAAAATAGACTGCCAATTAGTGTGGCAAATAGCTTCCTCGCATCCTTTGACTTAATTTATATTATGCTTCTTCAAGCCGCATTATTGTACTTTTCGGCGTTTTCAGTCCGCAAAAGAACTCTATCACAGGAATTTCTATTGGAGTTGCGGTACAGGTTCGCAAGAAGTAGATAGCCAAGTGATGTTTTGCGAAAGATTCCAACGATGGTCATCTAGGAACACGTAAAAAAGGTGGAAGCGAGTGCAGGCCCTAGCTCCTTTTGGATACGGTAATATTTGCAGTCATTACAACGTAGGGTTGTGTGGCAGATCCTTAGTTAGACACAGTTTGCAGTTAGGGGAACCTAGAGTCTACTGGCTCCAGGCTAGAGTAGTGCACGCTTCTCCAGATGAGGATGGCTTAGTGAGAAAAGTGTGGCTTCGCTTTCTTTCCGGAAAAAACCTCGTACAGCCTTAGGGCTGTTTCACACTACACGATTTTCGCCGCACGGCAAAAAACCGTACGGCGAAATTTTTTTAGTGGAGTATAGAAGGAGACGGGCACTTTCACGTTACACTGCGGCCATGCGGCTTTTTGCCGTCGCCGAGTAATGTGAAAGTGCCCGTCTCCTTCTATACTCCACTAAAAAAATTTTACCGTACGGTTTTTTGCCGTACGGCGATAAACCGTGTAGTGTGAAACAGCCCTTAGTTCTTTTAGTTCCATTCACCTAGACGGAAGAGTCCAAAGGTGGGAGTGTGGTTGCCGTGATAAATGTCATACATGTAATTTGTTGTTACCCCCTTAGTTATGGGATTTTGTTTTTTTTTAAGCCTTAATTACATGGGGGCGAGTTTACTACCTACTTCGCTTGCGAGCTAACTCTACCGCAGTAATTACACACCGCATGTAAACTTACTATTCACCAGCTCCAAAGCGCAATTTCAGAGGGTGAGTTTACTAGCTAGCTTTATTACACGTCAACGAGTGCGAGTAAAGTAACCCTTTTACTCTCAAGCATAGCTAACGACGAGTTTACTAGCCAACTTTTTTACACGGTGTGAATTCTCAAGCAGATTTTAAATGCGTCAGCGAGTAGCTAGTAAACTCGCGCCGTGTAATTGAGGCTTAACGTTTTGGAAAGGAAGCCAAGAAACATCGCTTAGCTCTCTCTCAATCAGAATAAAAAGAAAAGGAGGAAGATAAAGTTTAGAGTTGTCGTAAATTGTGAAATAAAGTAGAGTAAAAGTTTTTTTCTTAGCTTTAGTTATTTGCTGCCGTTTAATTTACCTTCAACATGATGCTTTTGAAGTATTAAAACCAATTGTATATAATTAGATTTTAAAAGATTCAATTTAAATGTATATTATCTTAGTTTTTGTTGTCTTAGGCCATATAGATAAAAACCTATTTGGATTTAAGGGTGATTCTTTTTTGTTGCTTGGTTAAAATTTCCATTCCATTGGTTAAAGGGTAACAGGACTCATCAGCATGTATTCCTTTACAAATTGTTCCATACCCCCCGGTTATTTACCCGAGGCAAGGCTATTTAGTGGAAAACCACTTCTGCTGTAGCAAGGTTAGACTTTACCTCTACCTCTCCATACAGCTATACCCTGCTTTGTCTTGCCCTACATCCTATACACAAACCCTTCTAGTACTAACTCTATTTTCAGGGCTAACCTTCTAAGCAGCCTTATCCAACTCTACGAACCATTAAACTTAACCGCTCTATTCCGGTGCAGCTTCCATCCAGTTTCATCATGATATCTTTTATAACCTTGTAGAGTATAAGACAATTTAATTGAGACAACATCAGCAAAGATCAGCTTCAAATATGAAACCTTCCATATTAGAATATTTACATATTTATTACATGTAATTGTATAATACATGTTATTAATATACTTTCCATTATTAAAACCTCAACATTAATAATTTCGAAACAACTAAATATTATATTAATATAAAGAAATAAAACATGATGCTCAAATACTATGTTATACATTTATTAAATGTAAACACACTATTTATCAGGGGTAGAGTACCAAATATTAAATATTATTGAGAATTGATTCTGATATTTTACTCAGGCATGTATTTGGTGGGCAGGTAAAAATAAGATGGCGAAAGAGCTTCTGAAATAAACCAGATGAAAAAAATATAAGAACAGAGTTTTCCAATAAAACTCTATAACTAAAGAGTAGTTGAACCGGAGGTGACCGCTACGTGATGATTATGGCAGCGAAAACAATTTTTGCACCTTGCACCAATAAGGAAGAACCCTTCATGTTAGAGAAAAACTCACTAATTTTATAATAATCTATAAGTATTTCATGTTATCCCTATAATCTACCCGGACATGAATTGTTTTCTTTAATAGCAACCATTTTTGTAGAAATACTCCATAATTAGAAATAAAGAGAATTAATGTTTGTCACTAAATTTTTGGTACCAGAAAAACACAGTCATTAACTATTTGAGATTTCATCACAAATTATTAATACTCGTAGTATTTTATCATATTAAACAAACAACGTTGAAATGGTAAAATTTGTGTACATTTTTGCCAGCAGGATTATGCTTAGGTTTGTAAATTTTTCCTTATTTTGAGATCATTAAAACTCTAGAAAAAAATCCTTAAAAGTTGCTCACTAATCGATTGTGTTTAGTTACGAATTTGTCTTGATTAGTTATTAAGCTTCTTAATGAGTTCACAGTAAATTCCTATTCTATATCTATTTAACATGGACCCTTTTTCCTCTTACATCTTATTACTATTTTTATCTTATAATTTGACTTCTTTTTGTTTCATTTGTTTCATTTATAGATTTAAATTATTTTGTACTTATAACTTTAGATAAATTATAATTAAAATAGACTGCCAATTAGTGTGGCAAATAGCTTCCTCGCATCCTTTGACTTAATTTATATTATGCTTCTTCAAGCCGCATTATTGTACTTTTCGGCGTTTTCAGTCCGCAAAAGAACTCTATCACAGGAATTTCTATTGGAGTTGCGGTACAGGTTCGCAAGAAGTAGATAGCCAAGTGATGTTTTGCGAAAGATTCCAACGATGGTCATCTAGGAACACGTAAAAAAGGTGGAAGCGAGTGCAGGCCCTAGCTCCTTTTGGATACGGTAATATTTGCAGTCATTACAACGTAGGGTTGTGTGGCAGATCCTTAGTTAGACACAGTTTGCAGTTAGGGGAACCTAGAGTCTACTGGCTCCAGGCTAGAGTAGTGCACGCTTCTCCAGATGAGGATGGCTTAGTGAGAAAAGTGTGGCTTCGCTTTCTTTCCGGAAAAAACCTCGTACAGCCTTAGGGCTGTTTCACACTACACGATTTTNGCAAAAAAATTACCACCCCCGAGAAGGGGTGGCAACTACCCCTGGGGCGGAAGCGCACATCGGCACTATATAACTTTTGTTATTTGACCATTTTCCCATCAACTCCCCAAATTTCAAGCAAATCGGTTCAGTTTCTCAAATTTCGGAGGTGAAAACCCCGAGTAACTGGACTAATAATATTTATTAAAGAATTGATAATAATTAATAGCTGATATCAAAATCTATTTATTTATGTATGAGTAATATTAAGGTATGTATGCATAACGATTAATAATTGCTAATTACAAGTTAATCACCTATTATTTTGATGAGCAAGTATAGACTTTTATCATTTGGCAAAAAGGTTTGTAACAAAGAACTGCTGGGCGAGTTGGCTCAAGTATGAAAAGAAAAAGAGAGTGGCTTGCGTGCAACGAAAGGAATAGTCCATTTGGACATTCATTGCGACAGCCGCAATTTAAAACTATAGTCATAATGAAAAACCTTAAAAGTACAATTCTTTTAATATCACATTTTTGTTTTCAAAAACTGTATTAAGTTCAAGTCTTTAGTTAAAGTAAATCTTTAAAATACCATTTCAATTAATGAAATGGCATTAGGTGGTCACAGACTATCATACAGGGTATAGAAGTGTCAACATTTTAATGCAGTAAATCCACGGAAAGTATTGAAGAAAGTAAAAGCAAGTTCCATTATAAAACCGTTGAGTTACTTAAAAAAAAAAAAAAAATGTTATCCACAGAAATGATGTCAGTTAAGAGGTTAAGAGTGAACACTAACACTGAGTGAAAGAATATTCGAGGCCTTGGAAGGAGAAGAGAGAAGAGTCAACCTTATGGATCGGATGTTGGTGGGGAATAAAACCATAGTCGCAGAAGGGAGGAATAACATTAAATGAGAAGAAATGTCAGTTCAGGTAGTCGGAAGTAAAATTTATAGTTCACACAGCGAAGGGATTATTAGCAGATCCTAGCAAAGTAGAAGCTAATGTGAAAATTTCGAAACATAAGCATGGCAACCCATTGAGAGGTTTCCTCGGACTCGGAATGGTAACGTATCACTTGTGATTTCTATCCCATCTGACAAACACGATGCCTTGTGTGATCACGATCACCTAAGCAAAGACAAGACTGGGGAAAGGCACATGACTTAGTTTTCAAAAAAGTGGAGCGGCAATTAACAAGTCGGTTTTAGCTTAGTACGACGTAAAGAAGATTACATGTGTTAGCGGACTCTCCATATTAGTGGCTGGGAGCGGTGTTAGAGCAACGAAATTCGACGGAGAGTGAAGACCAGTATATTTTAATTTACTTACTTTAAGAAAAACTAAAAAGAGATTATGCTCAAATATAGAAAGTGGGCCTGGTCTGCTTCTTGGCCTGCGAACACTTTTTCTGCTGACTGCTGGGCATGGTCAGGTTCCAACTTAACTAATCATAATAAGCCTGGGGGTCTGGAGGGTTGATAACTAAGGACCGAAGGCAATTTATTTCCCAAAGCTTGCGCAAAGAAGTCTGGGTCGACTGCATTCGGGTCATCTACGAATTACGAAGTCTCGTGGTTGAGCTAGAGAATTAGTATGGTAGCTAGGCCTTTCAAGTCAGCTCAAGAATTTTGAAAAAGTTCGGTCGGGTATAAAGAACTCAAAGAATTGCGAAACATGGATTCAGACACATTACCGCCGTCTCTTATTTTCCCAGAGCAACGGAAATGTTGAAGATGCGGTTAAGGCAGTGAAGAATTTGCTGTAAAAGGAGGGAGATCCAATTTAGGTCTACTGGTCCATTTTAGTTCACCCAATGAAGCCCGCGGACTACTTATGGGAAGAAAACTGATAACAGGAGTCCCTCTTTTAACCAAGAAGCTGCAATTCATAATCGTACAGCTTGAGTATTTTAGAGAGAGAGAAAAAAGGCATAAAACTAGATTTGACAAACGTCATAGAGTGAACAATTTACCACCATAGGTGACCAGCAGAACAATAGCAGAGTGAAAAAGGAGTCAAGAGAACCGCGGCTCTGGATTGTTGAAACGTACAGCAGGGGAACCATCCAACGCAATGGTGTAGGGGAGACCGGGACACAGAGGACCTAATAAGGTTTGTGTTCAGATAACTTCAGCATTATTAAATAAAATTATGTAAATAAGAAGTATTTATTAGAATAAACATTTCTCTAACTGTTCCCCGACTCACAGTTCTTAATTTTAATTATAAGTATTTTATTTTAATTTTTTCTGTAAAAAGTCGATTGGTCCTCTGTGCCCCTGGTGCAGGGGCACATAGGACCACTTCCGTTTATTTAGAAAAACAAATTAAATTCTACATTTTTATTTTTATTTGGCAGTAGCTACAAACAATATTTTCATCGCCATCTTCAGCCCCTGCGCAAGAACCATATGTCCATTCTTTACAAATTCAAATAACAGCATGGGGTGTACCGCATACCTTTACGGTCCTCTGTGCCC
The DNA here is from genome assembly GCA_001010745.2 of Gerris buenoi. Taxonomy (NCBI): domain Eukaryota; kingdom Metazoa; phylum Arthropoda; class Insecta; order Hemiptera; family Gerridae; genus Gerris; species Gerris buenoi. Next base: position 281,293 of record KZ651604.1, on the reverse strand, counting down.
CAAGCCACATGTCATTAAAAAACATTTTATGACAAGATACACGACAGACAAACAAATAAAAACAATTTACATTATAAACATAAGACCTAAGTTTATCAGATACAGTAAATTTGTTTAAAAATTCTGAATCAAATTAATGTTACATTTAATTATATATAACGTAAATATTAGATCACTTTCCTTGAAAATTGAAAAAAGATTTCCGGTTTGTAGCGCCACTATACAATAAAAAAACTCAGTGGACCTCTGTGCCCCGGTCTCCCCTACAGTTTATTCCCGTTTCTAATTAACCTAGATTTCCACGTAATTTGGAATATGGAATAGAACCTGAAGATTGCAACTACTATACGTTTCTTTGTAACTTCCACGGAACTATAAATCGACTAGAATCCAAACCTCCTACCTTCAGGAGCCACCCGAACTCGATATTGATGTTTGTTAAGGCCTACCAAGAGATAATAGCCACTCCCTAGAAAAGGGAAGATGTAAGGCACTTATTATTCTGGTTGCCAGGTAAGAGAGTATTTATTACGTAATTATTTAACGTTATTATTTTGATGAGTGAATTATGTTTTTACGGTTAAATATAGGGCTAATCTGCATTTATTCATACAGTCGAGAATCGCTTCTTGGCGGCCCAATTTCGCACTTAAGAGATTATATCCCTTTGTCAAAAGAGTTCATTTTTTAAGTTATACATTTGAAAGATTATATCTATATAATTAATACATTTTAGAGGTGATATTCCTTTGTCCAAACAATACAGTCGATTTAGGGAACATTAATTGTCTAACCTCTTTTCCTAGGTGGCTGAATAACTGCAGATTTACCAAATATAGTTCTCATTACGTTGGTCCAGTTCTTGCAGTGTTAAACACGAACAAAACAAGAATGATTGTAGAAAAGATAAATACATGAAGACGGAGATAAATAGTTGAAACTTTCAGTGTCTTTTAAGAAAAATGTTGAGGGTAATATTTTATAAAAATATTATGCATGTCTCATTAAAAATAACATTTATATATTTTTGGTATTCCTAAGTTGGAACTTCCAACTTCTAATTGTAATTGTAACTCTCAAGCAAAATTTAGTTACATAATAGATTATTCGTAATATATTATCCTTTATTTCTTTTACTACGCTCATTTTTTAAAATCAATTTCATCATTTTAAAAGAAAATACTTAGAGGCAGCACATAATAATTTGGAGTTCCATGAATTTTTTGGAGTTCCATGAAACTGATATAATAGATTTTCATAAATTTTATACGTCAATCTTACAAGTTATAAAACCAGAAATTCAATGGGATAAGCAAAGAGATAAAATTGATCATTAAAACGGATATGAATAATAGATAATCATAACAAATAATGAAAATAGCAAATAAAAGTATATTATAGACAGAACTAAACAATAATTATAAGTTTCCCCTAACTCTAGATAAGCTAGTAGGCAAGTAGTAGTAGTAGTAGTAGTAAGATCCTAGTACTAGCACTAGACGGGACGGAGGAACCACTCGCATTGAAAAAAGTCCATCACTTGGGCCCTTTTTACTATACTCGTGGTAGTTCCAGCCACTTCAGATATCATACCTCTGTACATTGTTCCACCGAAGCAAGTATTAAGTAATCAATAGTGAGCCATATAAATCAGAGTGTCACAGCTAGGAATCGAACCCCATCTTGTACTGCTCCTGATTCAGTGATGGCCGAGCAGACGTGGTACGTAATTTAACCCACACGGCCACGCTCTCAGTTAGGAAAGTAAGTATAACATAAAAGTAGAGCAGTTTTAGCATGCTAGAATTCTTATCATTAAAAAGACATCCTTATCACTTTTCAGAGTTACCAATGTAGACTTGTTTTCTCCACAAGGTAACAAAATAAAGTTATGTTTTTAAAGAAATTGTTAAAGGTTAGTGTACTGTTGTAAGTTATTTTTCATATTTATTAATTAATGTTATATTTTGTTAAAAAGTTACGTCAACATGTTAAATAAAATATAAAGATGTAAGTTATTGCAGATATAAGAAATAAAATTAAAATAATTAATATAAAAATTCCATTTTTGAAAACTGGTCTTATGACATTTTTTTTTTTTTTTTTTTTTTTTTTTTTTTTTTTTTTTTTTTTTTTTTTTTTTTTTTTTTTTTTTTTTTTTT
>KZ651604.1:232494-254991 GCA_001010745.2 Gerris buenoi | reverse complement strand
TTACAGTCATATCGTCTACATTTTTCAATTCTCGCATGGACACACAAGTGTTATTTTAGAAAAGAGTTGGGGAACCACGCTTTTCTTTAAATTTTACTTCGCCTCATCACCAGAAAGTAGAAATACAAATTTTTGAAGAATATAAAGAAGAAAATCATGAAGTTCGGTTAAATTATTTTAATGGGTTAAAATTAATTTTAATTTCATGTTGATGAGTTAGATAAACAAGGATGTTTGAGACGGTCTCTCAGTGTTAACTTAGGAACAGAATAATGTGTTTTTAGAGTTTTCGTCGTAGCCAACAAACTGATAATTAAGTTTACTCTTGAAGCTTACACGAAATTAATGTCTGTTTAGTTGTAATTGTTAGAGAGCAGATAATTTAAAATTATTAAATATGTGCTTCCTTCTATACATATGCAGGTGAATTAATTTATTTGAGAATTTAGCACCGTGTATAAGGTAGAAGTTTAGAGTGGAAGAGTGAACTGTAGATAAAGGAGTTTAAACATTATAGGGCGGAAGAGTTGGCCCCAGTTGAAATTTAGTTTGAGTTTAGTCGAGGCCAGATAGTAAAGGGCCGAAACTTCCTCAGCTCGATTCCTAACTCTCGATAGTACCAATTTATATATGTTGCCAACTTCATAGACTCTTAGGCTAGCAGAACCACTTCTAAACAATCCAATATCATTGGGCAAAATATACTTTTTCCAATTACATTTTTATGTAACACAACTATTTTCATTCCACCTTATAAAAATTTTGAGAAGGGCGGAAAAAAGAGCGTTATTATTTTATAGGAAAGCCAAACTAATTCAATAAAAAAATATTTCAACTCTTTTAATTGATAACCAATCACTAGATATCCAATTGATTTGATTTTGTATGAGTAAAAGTCACAAAATCTCTTATAAAAAAAAGAATGGTTGGCATGTTTCCTCAAAAGTTTGAAGCACCAAAACTCATAAAAATTTTTCTCCCAATTAAGAATACTTAGAAATATAAATATTTATACACAATAACATCTTGACATTGTTGATTGAGTTGTCCAATTACCGGTGTACTATAAAAATAAATATGCCAACATTTGCATTCAGCAAACTCAAAAGGGTGTGAAGGAAATTTAATAAAGGTCTGTGAATATATATATATAAATATGGTTTCAAAATGGAGGCCATTTAAATGTTTGATTTAGTTACGTACAACTGTTAAACCTTTAATACACGAATTGTCCTTTAGCTTAAACCGTTTTCATGCTTTTAAGATTTGGAGGAGCCCAGGGGAGATTTATTTCACAAAATATGCGATGCATGAAAGAAACCTTAAAAAACCGTTTTTTTTTTTTTTTTTTTTTTTTTTGACAAAAAATATCTATAATTGTTTTCATTGATTTGTTAATTGATCTACCAATTAGGTACTTTGGCACATAACATCCTCGCAAATAAAAGTATCAACAATTTAGTAACATTAACACAGGGACACAAAAATTAGCAGAGGGACTCGAAAAAATTCGATTTGCAAGGGTACTTGGTGCAATTAGTAATTGGTACAAATGGTAAACCAAATTGGTGCATCCCAACATATACTAAACACCTAAATAATGAAACATCGTAAACTTCTATTCTCTACATTTTTCCTGTGATTAGTTTATGCCACACAATATAAGTTTGATTTTTTGTATCCGTTACAGATTGATAGACAGAAAGACAAACGCAGGAAATTATGAAGCTCCTTGGTTTTGCTTACAGGCCCGTAATAATAAGATAATATTACAATGTGATTGTAATGTCGTGGATTATACCTAATATAAGGGTCATTTTCTTGTATCAAAACTAGATAATAATCAATAATAGACATGTGTGGGATAGGTACCTTTAATCAAGCCTTATAATATTATGATTATGCAGACCGATTGTTAGTCCATTGACACGCAATATTTAGAGAAATACTTACTGTAAGCAGTAGGGATAGCCAGGGTGGCCGTGTGGGTTAAACCACGTCTGCTCGGCCATCACTGAATCATGAGTGGAACGAGATGGGGTTCGATTCCTCGCCGTGATACTCTGATTTATATGGCTCACTATTGATCACATAATACTCGTTTCGGTGGTTATTGTACATATGTATGATGTGTGAAGGGGCTGGAATTCTCTACCGTGGGGCGTAAAAAGGGCCTAAGAGATGGCCTAATTGCAAGGTTCGAACAAGTGGTTCGTCCTAGCAGTTCTAGTAGGAAAAACTACTACTACAGTATAAGCACACGAAATAACGCATGTTTGTACAACAGATGTTATGATTCGCTGACATTATTACTGCGCAGCTTGATACATAGTTATTATTATTTTATTTCTCATAATTTTTATTATTTTTAAGTTTAGTAATTAAGATAAAACCTCTCACTTCGTCATTAAAGCGACAAAACTGACATTGAAACGATAAAAAGTATAAAAACTTTTATAGTTTTCTTTTTTTTCAATTCTTCAGATACATCGTTTTTTCTTCAAGGTTCTCATTCGAACTTGAAAATGTCTGAATAAAAAATGTAGAATAATCTTAAACTTCGAATATTGGATTCCCTTCCCACTTTCTTTTTTCACTTTCTTCCAAAGCTTCTTCTCAATTTTCCACACCTGCAAATCACGCCTTTGCCCATTCCGACTCCTTGGGAAAATGAATTTTTAAATTAAATAAAGCCGGCGGGTAAAACTTAGGAAGTTTTCAATTTATTTTCCTTTTTTTTCGGTTTAGAAGTATAAGGGAAAAGTTTCGATGCTTTTTTCCTTTCCACCATTCCGTAATTAAATAAAGTAAAGAAGAGCTTAGCTGAGAATCTTCAAGATTCTAAATGAAAATGAAACGTGTAATTAAAGTGAAATATACCCGCCAGTGATACTTATTTTTATTATTTCTTTTTTCTTTTTTAATAAAAACTCATATTCTTGGTAACATCGATCCAAAAAAATAATCCTCACTTTTTCTTCTCCACTTTCGATGTTTCTTTCCCTTCGTTCTTTATATACAGTTTAATAAAAATGACATTAAATCTAAATAATTTTAGCAATAAAAGTAATAATAAAGTGTTTGGTCTAAGTGGTGTTGGTTTATAATTCTTTTAAACGACCTACCATAAACTTTTTTTTATTTAAAAACTTTAATTTTATTATTTTTCCGTTCATTTTTTTAAAATGTATTTGAATTTTCGTTTAAGAAGGTTTAATTACTTTTGGTTTCAAAGGAGTCGCCATATTTTAATAGTACTTCTTAAAGTTTGTAATCTTATACTTTTATAAATATGATTTTTCTTAAATGATCTCTTCATGTATAAAGTATAATAATATACATAAGTATATTTATGTATTTATATTTTGAAAAGTATTTAAATATAGATACTAGTATATGCTTAGCTTCATGATAGACAATAAAAGAAAACACCGAGACTCGAGACTCTACCATTAAAGAGGAAAAATTAAAAATAATTATTTCTTTAAAATCAACAGAGCTCTTTTAAACTATTAACTCAATGGAAGCTAGTGAAAGCTAGCAAAACGGAATTGAAGAAGTAATAAATAAGGATAAAATTACTCATTTTTTTACGTATATTTTTATTTAAAAACATATAATTATTCTTTAAACAAAAATAATAATAGATAAACATTCATTTTAAAAAACAAGCTTTTATCTTGGGCCATCCACCATATTGGATTTAGAGTGAAGGCGTTTTATTTTTAGTATTCTTCTCAGCAAACTCTTTCATTTGACACCCATATCATGGCATGGACGTGCTTAAAATATAACTAGTCCACCATCTTGTGCTGTCCGCCGTATTGGATTTAGAATGAAGTCATTCAGCTAACTATGCATTGTCATCCAAACTGATCGTGTGTGCAAAATTTCAATTCAATCGGTTGAGGATAACTGCTTTAAAATTTAGTTTCAATTCAAGATTTGACCCGAACATACATACAAACATTGCAAGTTAAATAAAAGCTTTCAGAAATAACAACCCTCAGAGGCATTTATTTATGTATCTCGTATTCCAAAAAAATGTATGGATTCAACCTAAAATAATAAATAAAGCTTACCTGATACATAAACTGATACAGTCGTAGTCGTGTAGTAGGTCTGACAAGGTATAGAGAGGCCTCAAATATATTTTAACCTATTAAATTATTATTACCTAAATTATTATAACCTAGGACGTCTGGATGGCGAATTTTTAAGGCACAATTTATTTTCCGAAATCAAGAGCTCTTTGAATTATCCTAATAACCTTATATTATCTTTGACCTTTAAGTTGTTTGAGTCTATATTCTTATACTGGTAAATTTGTTGTATGTAACTTATTTTATACTANAAAACGGAATTAAAGAAGTAATACATAGGGATAAAAGTACTCATTTTTTTACGTATATTTTTATTTAAAAACATATAATTATTCTTTAAACAAAAATAATAATAGTAAATATTCATTTTTAAAAAACAAGCTTATATCTTGGGCCATCCACCATATTGGATTTAGAGTGAATGCGTTTTATTTTACTATTCTTCTCAGGAAACTCTTTCATTTAATACCCATATCATGGACGTGCTTAAAATATAACTAGTCCGCTATCTTGTGCTGTCCGCCATATTGGATTTACAATGAAGTCATTTAGCTAATTATGCATTGTCATCCAAACTGAACGTGTGTGTAAAATTTCAATTCAATCAGTTGAGGATAACTGCTTTAAAATTTAGTTTCAAGATTTGACCCGAACATACATACATACAAACATTGCAAGTTAAATAAAAGCTTTTAAAATAACAACACTCAGAGGCATTCATTTCTATTTGTATTAATTTGTATCTCGTATTCAAAAACAATTTTTGGATTCAACCTAAAATAACAAATCAAGCATAGGTACATGATATATTATATACAGGGTGGTCCAAAAGTCCCCCCCCCTCTTAACTTTTGAACGAATTGAGATAAATTAATGAAACATGGGGGATCTCTACCATGCAAAGGGAAGTTTGTTTTCATGCTATCACCCACTAGGGGCAACCAGCTACTTTGCCCCTAGGCCTCCTAACTTCAAAATTTTAAATTGGAATGTACATTTTTGATAGCATATTTGGATTCTACGGTGAAAAATAATAAACTTTTACTTGAAACTATTTTTTATATCACCAATACTTTGCCCCCTACAGGAGGGCAAATATAGCAAAATAAGCCTTCCGATAATACGTTGTAAACCATTTTGCCCCTAGGCCACCTCACTTCAAAATTTTGACATGAAGTGTATATTTTTGCGAAAAATAAAAATATTTTTCTTCTAACTTTTTTTTCAATCTCCAATATTTTGCCCCCTATAGGGGGGCAAAAGTATAACAATGGGAGATTTCAGCGCCTGGGGGCAAAATGGTGGTTGCCCCTAGTACGCGAGTGGTTTAATACAAAATTTCCTTTACATGGTACTATGGTACAGATCCCCCAAGTTCCATTACTTTATTTCTAACCGTTTAGATTTTATAACGATTTATGTGTTAATTTTTTACTATTTCGGAAGGGTTATTTTGATATCTTTGCCCCCCTGTAGGGGGCAAAGTATTGGTGATAGAAAAAATAGTTCAAAGTAAAAGTTTATTATTTTTCACCGTAGAATCCAAAAATGCTATCAAAAATATACATTCCAATTTGAAATTTTGAAGTTAGGTGGCCTGGGGGCAAAGTGGCTGGTTGCCCCTAGTGGGTGATAGCATGAAAACAAACTTCCCTTTGCATGGTAGAGACCCCCCAAGTTTCATTAATTTATCTCAAACCGTTTAAAATTTAAGAGGGGGGGGGGAGACTTTTGGACCACCCTGTATATGTTATATTGATATATTTTAAACTGATACAGTCTCCTGAGATGGAGTAGGTCTGAGTAGCAATAGAAAGTCCTCAAATATATTATAACCTAGGATGTCTGGATGACGAATTTTTAAGACATAATTTATTTTCCGAAATCAAGAGCTATTTGAATTATCCTAATAGCCTTATGTCACCTTTGACCTTTAAGTTGTTTGAGTCTATATTATACTGGCAAATTTGTTGTACGTAAGTTATTTTATACTAGAAACAATTCTGATATAACTTTTACAATTTATTAACAAGGATGCATAATTTTTACATTTATAAAACTTCAGAAAGATGTAATCCCACTTGTTAAACTAATTAATATTCAAAAAGTTTCTATATAATGATTTCAAATAGAAATAACTGGGAGTCTTTAAGTTAAATTAACAACAATAACGAAGCCCAATTAGACAATTTAGTACGTCCCAGGTGGGAACCGTTTATTGGTTTGAGATCCATAATTCGCTTGTTAATACCTTCCAATTTAAACCCTCACTCCCACATGTTTATATTGCGGGCTGTGAATTTGGGACTAGGGCGCATCTGGTTCCTAATCCCGTAGAACCTAATTTATGTTTATTCAATTAATTAAAGGGAGTTGCCCTGTTAATTGTCCTTGTTTCTGTCGCTCCAATTACAAGCTAACAAGTTTCTCTCCGGGACTGAAAGAGAACATTCCGAAGTAGAACCTTTGTCTTCCACTTCCGACTAATGATCATCCTAAGGAACATTTTTGTATACAAACGACTGACTTTTGTAACTCTCGATGGAGAGTTACATTCAATTTTTTTTCAAAAATCTTTTTGTCGTCCAGTGATTGAAAGTGTTTTGAATTAAGAATTCGTTAAGTTAACTTTATCCCTTAAATAACCCTTTTATGCTTCGAAAACGTTTAAATTTACGACTAGTTAGAGACCATTGAGGTTTTCATTTGAGCTTTAAATTTACATCGTGTCAGTGATACTGTATTAAGCAACTGGGACTGCTTTGAATTCATTAGCATTGATTATACTGTCCTCTCTACTCTCTACTACAATTGCAAGTCCTATTTCAGCAGTAATTCCTTTTGCAGTTTATGATTATCCGCTTGTTTTAATCATGTCGTAAATGAAAGCATTGCATTATCACTATAGTCCCTTATAAATTCAAAATTATGAATGCTGCATTGTTTTGGTGTATTCACAATCTATAAATTGAATCTTTATAGTTATCTACAATTTTTTTCTTTCTGACATTTTTTACTTTCTTATATAATGAGAAAGTATTGTGAGGGCACGAAAATTCGATTTTTAGATTTTTGTGATGTTACTTTGCACGTTTTAAGATCCCCTGAGGCGAAAAAAGTCTTTTTTTTTTTTTAATGTCTGTCTCTCGTCTGTCTAAGCAGACGCTTGGAGCCTAAACTACGAAGCAGATTTTGAAGAAATTTGGCATACATCTCCAAAAATCATACCCAGACGCGAAATCGAGAAATTAATTTTAGCTCCAAATTTGGGGGCGATACCTCCCAAAAACTCTAAATAAAACTCGGAAAAAAATTATTTCTTGAAAACGGTTTCGACGATTTTAATTTATAAAATTCTAAAATGTAGCCCATTCAAATACGAATCTAACGATATAACCCATTTTACCGGGAAAAATCTAGTTCATGAGACAATAGGTTTAAAAGCGGACGAAGAGAGGCCGGGTTTAATTCCCCGCTATAGAGAAGTTATTTTTATGATAAATTTTCATGATATGTTCAAACATTGTTTTCCGGTAGTTTACAAAAAATGTATTAAATATCTCCATTTCATGGAAANATTGTCAAAATATTGTACAAATGAAAACCTATCGACCCCCTATTAAACCCTAACGTCCTGACAGGGTGTTTAAAAGCGTCACATTTTGTAAGTCGTTTTTTGCGGAAAAAGATCTAAAACTTATCAATGTTAAAAAAAAAATACATAATATACATCACGTATCTGGATTTATATTATAATAATTATAAAAGATAAAGAATAGAATTCAGTTCGTTGATTTATGATTACTGGATGCGTTATTTAATAGCTTTCACACATTTTGTGTTCGGCAGATTGTTTCTTATAGTAAAAACCCTGGCCGTTTTTTAAGTTTCACTTTTTGAACCACCTGCACCTGGGACTACTATAGCTATCCAACATCCTATGTTTGGGTAGCGGTATTTCCAAATAAAAAGCTCCAAGCCGGGTAACTCCAGTATCGACAGGAGAATTTACCATTGAACACATTAATAATTGTGATTAGAATCTAAAGGCCGCAAGTATGAAAAAAATTCCAACAAATCATCTTGGTTTGATTTCAAGTAAGGTGTAAATAAAACCCTCTTTTTAATTTTATTGTAGCAATTAATTAGGGCATATCAATACTAAGACAAACTACTTCTATCAAATCCTTCATATGAGAATTATAAACCAAATTTATTTTTATAATACTAACTTAAAAACTACAATACGATGTTAATATTTGCTTTTGAAAATTATTTTAAAATTAAATATGGAAACTATAATATTCAATTAAATTATATTGTTAAGAAGTAAATCATAAGCTTCCCAATTACATATTAAACAGGTATAAAGTATAATCATAATTCTGTATTACTTTATAATTTCCTGAAAAAGATTATTTTATTCTTTCCTAATAATATTTTTTTATTCTTTCCAGCTTCATTCTTTCGCGATTTTGAGATTATCATGGACTGATTCTCTACCTCTTTGTAAGAGTTCAAATTTGACTACAATGGAATAATTTTACCTAGAATGAAGATACTTAGTGAAGTATGTATTTTGAATTATTAATCTTGTCACTCTTTTCTCTTTAGGAGGAGTAATCGGTTTTCTTAAAAGCATTCTTACTTCGTTACGGAGAGAAATGATATTGCTGATTTATATTCATAAAGGGTAGTTTCTATCTAGGGTTTCCTTTACCCAATACCTAAGCCTTAATAACATAAGGTTATACAAAATAAATTCTATTCTTTTTACCTAGGTAAATGCTTACTAGTGAATACCAGCTTGTAAACCTTTTTCAGAATTATGTTATTACCCTATATGGTTTCTGTATCAAAAAAATAAAAGTTGTTTTACGTAAGTGGCAGATATACGCCATTTTTGATATTACTTGTATACAGGATGTATAATAAACATGCGGCACAAATAAAGGTGAAAACACATGGGATAGAAAACTTGTTGTTGTATAGTTTTGATTCCTTCTCGTGTGGCCCCTCTGTATAGTAATATTTCTGTATGTATAGCATTTAATTCGACAATAGGATAGTAAATTATACTTATAGCTGACTAAAACTAGAGCTTATGTGGGCATGAATGTTAGTTTACTATACCTATAGTAAAAACTATACGCTAGTTTTCTATCCCGTGTGTTTTCACCTTTATTCCTTGGACTATTTTAAGAATAATTATTCTTAGACGATTATTCGAAAATCGTTCTATTTCCAAGATAAAGCTGCTTTGGAGGCTTATTATCCAAACTGACGTAATAATGAAAAACGGATTGTACCAGCGGTAACTGATTTTAAAAGGTCTACAACTTTTGTCCTATGACTTTTTGTCGAATCTTTAGTAGTTATACCTTATGTACAACCGATTTTTTAATTAAAAAAAAAATATATATATATCTATATATATTATTGAGTCATATATCATTTGAAAGGCTTTAATTTGTACATTAAAGCTGTATAATTTGTTATTTTATTAAAAAAATTAGTAGGTACAGTGGTGAAATATGTATTTTTTTAAATATTTTGGTTTGGTTTTATTTATCTTTATTAGGTTACTTAATGCCTTATGGGATTGTTTATTCGTATTACTACTTTTTTATTAGCTTGCTTTCTTTTTTGTTTGTTTGTCCAGTACAAATCTTGCAATCGATTTTTAACTAACTTCCCAAGTAGCTAAACATTTGAAACTTTTAGAATAGCTCAGAACCCGATGACAATGTATTATTTTAATACTTTTAGCCATCTTCCAGCGGATAAAATTAGTTTTTAGCAAATTGTGCTGTATGGAAAGTTAGTTCGGGAAAAATCCTCAAGTTATTTTATTTATTTTGACTTATAACATAAGATTTAAAATCTTCATTTTGAGGGGCTTCAAACTTGTGATTTTTTTTATTAAGAGGTAAACATTGAATCACAGCGAAAATTAAACAAAGAAATAAATTAATTGACGTGTGACACCCAGGTTAGTTTACACTTATGTCCTAGGTATCGGTTTAATTTTTCTGCATCTGTACTTTTTTACTTGTACACAATTTTCTTCTCTTACTGTCCCTATACGGGGGCATATCAATGGCACGGTTTAGATTCGGTGTTCGTGAGATCCGTAGGACAAAGATTTGTCATTTCATAGGTTTAAGATGAGCTCTCTAGATGGTTGTCATTTTTATGTGAAGTAGATAAATTCGGAACTATGTATTTTTTTTCACTAACATTATATATAATAACAATGACAATTATGTTATCAACATTTTGTATGATTCAACAGAAAATTTAAAAACGTAATAATATATAAAAAGTTCTTTTTATCTTGTGTTTTGAATTGTACCCGGGGGTTCAAAGGTCAAAATACACACATACTTATTATGTATCATGATATATATCGTTGAAAAGCGTTTTTCAACGATTTAGTACAGTAATGTTGTTAAGGATTGTATTATATTATTTTAACTATTATTTTGGTTAAATTTCAAAGCTGTTTGTTAAGCATTTGTTATAGATCTCATAGATCCCTGTTAAGGAAACTATTATCGAAAAATCATCTTAGCTATGATTATTCTTAAAATAGTCCAAGGAAATACCCCTATAATTATTGCCGCATGTTTATTATTAGTATAAACCATATATATAAAAATGTGAATGTGATTTCGATACGACAAACCGTTCTTATAAATGGATTCTATACATGTAGCAAGTGGTTATGCTAATATCAGATGTTTTTTTATTACTATTTTAATACTGCAATAAATGAAAAAAATAAAAATGCAATAAACGAAATCAGTAATTCTTGAAAATGGTAGAGAAGGAAAACAGCAAAAGGTGAAAAGTGTTACGACCGTTGGATGGACACTTAATGCTTCGTCTCTTCGTGGTCAGTGCTCACTCACAGGTTCTCGGACCCTTGCCTCTATTCAACCTCGCCTTTAATAGGTCTTTACTCTTTCAAAGTCTGCTTTTAATAGCTACCCGGTTATACACATTAAACCCTACTAGACTCATAATATTTTTTACCATAAATTATTTACGTGCATATCATACTATTCATTATTTTCCTACTAAAGTATCAATACGATGGAACACATTATTTGAAAAACAAATCTTACTTTTTTTGGGAAAAAATTAATAAATCAAAAGATTTCATACACCAAAGCTGCAAGACTCCTCTTTGTGGCAAAAGAAATACATTCCTTTTGATTCTAAAATATTTATTATAATAGGACTTAATCCAGCTGTCACAGAGGAGTAAAATTCCTTTTTCCTTTCATATTTTCACAGATGAAAGACGTATATTTTTTTTTTAATCTAAGAGATGAAAACATATTTATTTAGGGTGAAAAGTCCATATTTCCCCTCTAGAATTTTTCCCATCTGCCGAGAAGATGGAAAGATGATTAAATCCGTTTTTTTAATTTTACACCCAAGGGCCTCCGGGTGTCATCAAGTGAATGAAGTTTACTGAAGGGTCGAGGAAAGGTCGAAGATGGAAGTGGTAAAAAAAAGACTGAAGGAAGCCTTCCCGAGAATCGAATCAAAATTAAGCGGATTTTTCTTTTTTAAATAAGCACGGGAGGAATAGTGGTGAGGAGGGTCAAGACAAGGGAAGGGAAAAAAAACGGAAAAAGACAATGAAAGAGTCGTGGATTTTCTTTTCCTGTCTGAAGAGATGAAGATGTCGAAAGCAAGTTTAAAGGGGGATTCTTGGGGATAAAGCGGGGAGGTCGATAGAGAAGCGTGGAAAGGGATTGTAGTGTAGGGCCGTGTCGCAGTCCGGCGGCCACAGGGCTAACCCAAGGGACCACCTGGTTCTAGTTCGGCTTTCCTCCGCAAGGCTGCTCCCCTGGTAACCTACCTCCAGCCAGTTATTCCTCTGTTTGTCGGGGCTCCAAGTCTTGCCTCTCCAGCATCCTCAGCTTTATCAGGATGGTGCTCGCGAGACGTCTTACCATAGCTCTGGCTTTCAACTTCTTCGCAATTTTCACCATTGGCAATGCCAGGCCTGTACGTACTTTAATTATTTTTAAAACAAATATTTTATATTAATTTAATTTATTAAGAGAACTATGTATTTACAGTTTTTTAAAAATACCGTAAACATTTTTTTTTATTTTATTTTAAATTAATTCCGTTTTTATCACTTATTTAAAGTTAAAAGTATACCTAGTAATATAATAAAAGTGACACTGGATTTTTAATTATAGAATACGCATTACTGCACAAAATAATTCCTATTGCATATTAATATACTATCAACAAATGAGAGGATTGAAGTAGGTATAGCAGGTGAATATTTTTCTTATACATACTTGATAAAATGACGTGAAATTACACCCAAAATTTATATTTATTTAGTCTATTAACCAATAATTTAAAATTTCCAGAAAAAAACTACAATTTAGTGAGCGAAAAATAAAAAAAATACATATATTTCCTTTAACTTTATTGTATTCCGTTCTATATAATTCTAATAAAAACTATTCTGTTATTTATTATTTATATTACATAAATTAACAATAAAATAAATGTTAAATATCTCCTATAATAAATTATTAGAAGAAAAATATCTGTCTATCTTTACAGTGACATTTATCAACACTAAAAAATATAATTACAAAACAGATGAAGTTCGCACAGAATACTGGTAGTATTGTCGATAAAATAAAATTATCCGTGGAATAGAGTTAGAATTGTAGACGACGCAACTTCAAATTAAAGGGGTTTTGGCGCCCGTCGGGTGCCGTTAAACAAGACATCGCTTTTTTTAAAGTTAGTTTATCTACCCTGATTTATACACCTAGAAGATAACAAAGAATATTTATGTATACATATTTATTAAACTTTAAGGGTTAATACTTTAAAAATATATTATTTTATTTTAACTTCAGAAAAAAATGAAAAATACTACATCATATATACTAAAATATATCGTGCTTTATTATAATATATCAATTCTCATTTGTTAGGTCCTTTGACATAATTAATGGTAAAATTTCAAGTAAGATTATTCCTCACTTATGGAACCAAACTTTCCTCATTCCAAACTTTCTTCATAAGTCTGGAAATAGAAATAGAACTCTTGTATCTAATTATAGACCCATCTATAAGTTGGTTATTTAACAAAGTTTTTAAAGGTATTCATATGGATAGTTCTTTATCTACCATGCATTTTTTTAGTCATTATGGTTTCACCGCTAAAATATCTATTATGACTAATCTAGCTTTCTATCTCCAGTTCGATCTGTTCTATTCTTAAGAGGTAAGGGGGATGTAATTTACTTTGATCTTAGAAAGCATTCGATGTAGTAGACCACGACTGCTAAATAAACTCTATTTTAATGGTTTTCATCCAGATCTCATTTTGTTTATCCTTAGTTAACTCTTTGGCCGTGAATATTGTGTCAAAATTTCCAAAACTCTCTCCTCTAACTTTCCAACTTCTAACTTTCTTACCACTTCAGGCGTTCATCAAGGTTCAAGAATAAGTGCTCGGCTTTTTAACTTAAAATGATGGATGTTAGATCTGTTCCTACTTGGTGAAAATTAAGTTTCCACCGAAGAACTTAAGATATGCAAGCAGATTAACGGGACCTAAATCTTAAATCGAACTCCAAAATAATATTAATGTTGTCAGCCGGTGGGCCAACGAAAATTATCTAGTTTTTAACTGTCTGATAAATCTAATGTAATATCCTTTACCCGATCGTCAAATCCTATAACTTTCCAATACTCTTTATGCACAAATCCTTTATCTTGTCCTTCATCTGGGCGTTATCTCGGTGTAATATTTTGACTCTGAGCTATTCTTCGATAGTGAAATTATTCAGTTACATAATAATAGTTCTCTTTACCATAGCTCTGGCTTTCAACTTCTTCGCAATTTTCACCATTGGCAATGCCAGGCCTGTACGTACTTTAATTATTTATAAAACAAATATTTTATATTAATTTAATTTATTAAGAGAACTATGTATTTACAGTTTTTTAAAAATACCGTAAACATTTTTTTTTATTTTATTTTAAATTAATTCCGTTTTTATCACTTATTTAAAGTTAAAAGTATACCTAGTAATATAATAAAAGTGACACTGGATTTTTAATTATAGAATACGCATTACTGCACAAAATAATTCCTATTGCATATTAATATACTATCAACAAATGAGAGGATTGAAGTAGGTATAGCAGGTGAATATTTTTCTTATACATACTTGATAAAATGACGTGAAATTACACCCAAAATTTATATTTATTTAGTCTATTAACCAATAATTTAAAATTTCCAGAAAAAAACTACAATTTAGTGAGCGAAAAATAAAAAAAATACATATATTTCCTTTAACTTTATTGTATTCCGTTCTATATAATTCTAATAAAAACTATTCTGTTATTTATTATTTATATTACATAAATTAACAATAAAATAAATGTTAAATATCTCCTATGATAAATTATTAGAAGAAAAATATCTGTCTATCTTTACAGTGACATTTATCAACACTAAAAAATATAATTACAAAACAGATGAAGTTCGCACAGAATACTGGTAGTATTGTCGATAAAATAAAATTATCCGTGGAATAGAGTTAGAATTGTAGACGACGCAACTTCAAATTAAAGGGGTTTTGGCGCCCGTCGGGTGCCGTTAAACAAGACATCGCTTTTTTTAAAGTTAGTTTATCTACCCTGATTTATACACCTAGAAGATAACAAAGAATATTTATGTATACATATTTATTAAACTTTAAGGGTTAATACTTTAAAAATATATTATTTTATTTTAACTTCAGAAAAAAATTAAAAATACTACATCATATATACTAAAATACATCGTGCTTTATTATAATATAACAATTCTCATTTGTTAGGTCCTTTGACATAATTAATGGTAAAATTTCAAGTAAGATTATTCCTCACTTATGGAACCAAACTTTCCTCATTCCAAACTTTCTTTAAGTCTGGAAATAGAAATAGAACTCTTGTATCTAATTATAGACCCATCTATAAGTTGGTTATTTACCAAAGTTTTTAAAGGTATTCATATGGATAGTTCTTTATCTACCATGCATTTTTTTAGTCATTATGGTTTCACCGCTAAAATATCTATTATGACTAATCTAGCTTTCTATCTCCAGTTCGATCTGTTCTATTCTTAAGAGGTAAGGGGGATGTAATTTACTTTGATCTTAGAAAGCATTCGATGTAGTAGACCACGACTGCTAAATAAACTCTATTTTAATGGTTTTCATCCAGATCTCATTTTGTTTATCCTTAGTTAACTCTTTGGCCGTGAATATTGTGTCAAAATTTCCAAAACTCTCTCCTCTAACTTTCCAACTTCTAACTTTCTTACCACTTCAGGCGTTCATCAAGGTTCAAGAATAAGTGCTCGGCTTTTTAACTTAAAATGATGGATGTTAGATCTGTTCCTACTTGGTGAAAATTAAGTTTCCACCGAAGAACTTAAGATATGCAAGCAGATTAACGGGACCTAAATCTTAAATCGAACTCCAAAATAATATTAATGTTGTCAGCCGGTGGGCCAACGAAAATTATCTAGTTTTTAACTGTCTGATAAATCTAATGTAATATCCTTTACCCGATCGTCAAATCCTATAAATTTCCAATACTCTTAATGCACAAATCCTTTATCTTGTCCTTCATCTGGGCGTTATCTCGGTGTAATATTTTGACTCTGAGCTATTCTTCGATAGTGAAATTATTCAGTTACATAATAATAGTTCTCTTGGTTTATCAGTAATATTTCTTGTGGTCTGTTGGTTGTTTTATGTCCCTATACGAGAGTTTTGCCCGATCTATCCTTGAATATACAATACCTATCTGGAATAATCTATAGGTTTAATNAAAAGTTAACATACAACAATAACTGTACTCTTAAAGAGCTTTCCAACGACATGCATCTTGAAGGTCATATACTATTTTAACTTTTGTACCCCGTACCCCTGTGTACCAATTTGGACCATTTCAAATTTATGCCTTCCTCTGGTTGGTCACTATGACTATGCCGAATTTTGTGCGGATCGGCTCAGTCGTTCAGGACAAGTATGCACCAGAAAAAAATGCAAAGAGTAGCATAAGAGCTTTTCTTCGCTCAGCTCAATTAATTATTTTAATTTAATTTTGAACAATTTTGTCATTCTTATTGCCAAGTGTAGGAGTAATTGGTTGACAGATTTGATGGCTAAGTAGTACCTACTAATGTCTTTGTGCTGTTGCGTTAACCTGTAGTACTATCAGCGTCAAGTCGTGTGCTAGTCTAGTTCGTCCTTGTACTCTGTCCAAGTCGATCCAATTTTTTAATTGTAAATCAGTAACAATCTGTCATTTGCCATATCCCACATGTAGTTTAAGTATTTTTAGTTGATTGAACAGTGGCGTAGAAGGAGCGTATCTGTCTTAATAATGTGGGCAAATTATTATTATAATTTTTATAAAGAAATATGGCGGTTTTTGATAGTGGCCGGTGCGGAGGTGACTCAGGCATTGAGTCCATCGTACATTAAATAAATCCACGATTCCGTAGTACAGCAAACGTCTCATTTCAATTGATCTAGCTCGCAGTATTTTTTGTAACTTTATTATTATTTATTATAGTTAGTTCACTATTGTTTCTAAGCACCTAAGGTAAAGGAAGCTATGTGGTCCTAGAATTTAAAAATCCTACAATTTAAAAAANATGTAGTAGACCACGACTGCTAAATAAACTCTATTTTAATGGTTTTCATCCAGATCTCATTTTGTTTATCCTTAGTTAACTCTTTGGCCGTGAATATTGTGTCAAAATTTCCAAAACTCTCTCCTCTAACTTTCCAACTTCTAACTTTCTTACCACTTCAGGCGTTCATCAAGGTTCAAGAATAAGTGCTCGGCTTTTTAACTTAAAATGATGGATGTTAGATCTGTTCCTACTTGGTGAAAATTAAGTTTCCACCGAAGAACTTAAGATATGCAAGCAGATTAACGGGACCTAAATCTTAAATCGAACTCCAAAATAATATTAATGTTGTCAGCCGGTGGGCCAACGAAAATTATCTAGTTTTTAACTGTCTGATAAATCTAATGTAATATCCTTTACCCGATCGTCAAATCCTATAACTTTCCAATACTCTTTATGCACAAATCCTTTATCTTGTCCTTCATCTGGGCGTTATCTCGGTGTAATATTTTGACTCTGAGCTATTCTTCGATAGTGAAATTATTCAGTTACATAATAATAGTTCTCTTGGTTTATCAGTAATATTTCTCGTGGTCTGTTGATTCTTTTGTGTCCCTATACAAGAGTTTTGCCCGATCTATCCTTGAATATACAATACTTATCTGGAATAATCTATAGGTTTAATGAAGTCTGATAGTTTGGAAGATGTGCAGCGGCATTTTGTCAGGTTATGCTTCTTCAACCAAGCATACGAACTTGACAGTCCAGAAGTCAAGGGACACGTAGTAATACTTCCTAAAGGTCGTCGAGCTGACAAATTTGTGTATAAAAAGTATTGTCCTTAGCATTTAATTTAGTACGTGTCCTTGTTAAATTCCCTCTCTCACGATAATTCCAACCTTCTTAACCTTAAGTCCCTCAAATAAGTTATTAGTCTCTTTTTCCCCTCTCTAGAAGATGTTTTCAGAGTAGATTTATTTACTTTTTATTTTATTTATTTATTTTTTTAATTTAATTTTATTATTTTTTTATCTCTCTGTCTGTCCCCCTTTGTAAATAGTAATTATAATTCGATTTAAATTAAAATTTAAACTTTCCGTAGTATGAATACTACTATAAACGTAGAAAAATTGATTTTTTTTAAGCTACTAATTTTCATATTTTTAACAAAGCTAAAATATGAAAGTAATTTCTAAAGTGTTGAGTTTACCTTTGTATTTTCATTTTTTTTTACAACTTTTATTGCTAGATATTTTCTTTTTATTTGGTACAATTAATGTCATTTTATCTTTTTTTTNAATCCAAATTTAAAACAATTCTTAAGCCTAAAATAAGACTATAGAATAAAAAATAAAAATAAAATTAGAATAGTAAAGTAAAGATAGTTACATCTGTCGTTGGTTGTAGAACATCAAATATTCAAGGAAAAAGTTTACTTTCAATGAAATTTCTAAGAAGAGAAGGATATCGGCATCTCATTCGGACTGGATCCCGCTATAAAAGTGAATAGCAAAACATAAAAAGAACCTATAGACTTACTGAACGTAGCTTCTCAGTTAAAAATCGAGTACATAGATAAATAATATATAAAAATTGATAAAAAAACAACTTTTTTTATATTTTCGCTTATATTGAAACTTATATGTGATAGAATATATTAAATAAAACAATTTCTTCAAACTTTTCCAATTTCCTAAATCGAATCAAGAAATATTTGAAGTAATAAGATAATTCCTAGCTTGGGTAGAAACAAACACAAACAGTAGTTCTCTGTGTGAAAAGATACAAACACTAAAATATAAAAAAAAGTTTCGAAAATTTTACATTTCTTCGATAAAAGAGAGATAGAAATGTTTTGCATTGAAAAAAAAGAGAGCAAATAATATAAAGAAAATATTTTTTGCGTTCAGTAACATTTCCTTATAGCTTACGAAAAAAATCTTATTTTTATTAAACTACTTAGTTGACTCGGAAACAGCAGAGAAAAATAAAAAAATGCATTTACAATAAATCTTGCAGACAAATTTATTACCATTCTTCGAACTTCGAGCAATATGTTCTTAACTGTTTAACTAAAAACACAATTAAATAAAAAGAAATTAAAGTTAGCAAAAATAAAATAAAAAAATGAAAGGTCCATTGTCTTTTTATTCGAGTGCATTGGTAGTGCGTTTAAACTTCTAGGTTTAACGTCCACTTCATAGCTGCTGTTTTTTTTATAAGAATATAATTAAAACTGAATAAAAAATCGGTCCGAGACAACTCATACAATCTTTTTCAGATTTGATGGAGGGTAGCGCCCCTAAGGAGCTAAAATTTGGCTGCTCTGTATGCTAAATTTCATCAAAAACAGCCCGGTAGTTCAGGTCCATGCGCCTGCACGCAGACGACAGATAACAAACATTTTTTTAAAACCACTGTTTAGAACTCCAGGGGTTTTGATGTGTCAGGGAACCTCAAAACGTGTAAATCTATCAACATCTTAAAACCAAATTTTCGCGCCATCACAATACTTTCTCTTAATATGAGAAAGTAAAAAGTGTCAAAATTGTTCGTTTGATACTGTTATTTAACGAATGATAAATTATAATCTAGTTATTTTTTTATGGTAAGCTTGATATTTCTTATAGTACTTTTTTGTCTTTACCAGAAGAACAATGAATTCATTTAAACGTAGTTGATTTAAGCTTCTTTCTTTTTAAACTTGGGGAAGTTAGTTTTTTGCGGGCTTTTTAATAGTAACGATAGATCTGGAACAAGATGACCAATTTAAGATGTCAAAGCCGGATGTTCCTGTTCCTACCAAAATTATTCAACCAAGATTTGTTAGCTGCAGTTACTGAATAATTAAAAGATTTTATTCTCAAGAAAAAAATGTATGTAACTAAATAATTAATGTGTAATATATAAAAATGATTATTATTTAATAGAACTAATTAATAAATGCTTGATTTCAAACTCCTCATTGTAAGTTCTAGTTAATGTAATTAAATTTTGAAATTTAAGGTTGACTAAACTTAGGAGGAAGCAAGAGATGAACTGTGAATCCAAGGATATCCTAGTAAAGTTTGGAATGGTTCCAGCAGGCTCCCCGGCTTCTTCGGTCCATTTAATATAAATTTTTGAGCAGAATTCTACACTGCGGTACGATCACACGAGCATTCTCATTGCATATAGAACTCCTTCATGCATTATCATTTCATTCTGCTTTAACGCTTCTCTTGAAAAATACATCTTACTTTTTCTTCCCCCTTCCTATTTAAATTTTAAGCATTGTAGGAGAAGTTAAGATCGATTTCATACTTTTCGTCGAGTAATAGATCATTTTTCGCTTTGTTTTTAAGAATTGTAGATTAAAAAAAAATAAATAAAGAAATATGATTATAAAAAAATCGGTCCGAGAAAACTCACACAAACTTTTTCATAGGTTCATAATTACTTAGCCTAGTGTTTTCCATTTACTACTTTTCGTATGTACATTCCATTTTTATTGAACATTCGATCAAAATTTATTATACAAGTACCTTCTTCTGGGCGGAGAATCGAATCCGGTCTCTCTCCGTCCGCGTGTTAAGTTTTTTTTTCTCAGGAACTAGATTTATCCCGGAAAAACGGCATATATTGTTAGATTTGTATTTAAATGGTCATTTTAAAAATTTTTTATCAACAATGTCGGATCTATTTCCGAGAAATATTTTTTCACGTTTTATCGAGTTTTTGGGAGATAGAAAATTTGGAGCTAAAATTGATTTCTCGATTTCGCCTAGGGGTTTGATTTTTCTAAACATGTATGCCAAATTTTGTCAAAATTGGCCGAGTAGTAAGTCAAGTAAGTTTTATCTGAATATGGCACCTAATATTATTAAACGTATTAACAAGCTTTCTCAAAAATAAAATAAAATAAATAACGTTGTAAGTAATCTACCATATTGGTCATGTGCGTAAAAATGTCATTACTACAAGACAAAGGTACGCGTGATCTATTAGTAGAGAAATTTCATGTACGAAGAGACATTAAAGTATTACAGTCTAAAAAAATCATTTTTTTTTAGCGTAGTTATAAATAAATCAAATGATTTTCTTATCCTTTTCTACTCCTTAAAAATAAAAATTCCTCAATTTAGAAATGTTTTATGAATCGAATAACTCCCTTAGTGCATATTATCATTTGAAATGTGAATACATTTTTTTTTTTTAGAATCATTCGTTATTGGAATTCGCAATTCATTGAAAGTCCATTCCTTTTGATTTATTGGCAGAAGCAATAAACTTTTATCGCCTATTTTCCAACAGTGATTTAGTGATAGCATCTGCGGAGATTTGAANTTTTGTGTTTGAATTTTTAAAATCGGAGACATAAACATTTTTCGTTTTTCATAACGATTCACATAGCTTCGGTAAGCTCGGAAGCAATAATTTTCTACTCTTATAATAATTATTATACCTTTCTTTGACAATTATAATTTAATCTAAAGTATAAATTCATGTTAATTTATGAATGTTAAAGTGTTAAATTAATATCATAAAGATATTAATTTTATTATTAAAACAAAATGTCGCTATTAAAAAAAAGACTTGCTAAATTGTATTTTTATAAAGGAAACTCAAAGAAGATACTGTTTGCTAAAGGTCGTATACTTAGTGGTTTCTATTGATTTCTAAAAGAATCTTATAGGTGCAAAAACACTTGTCTGCTGATAATTTTTAAGGGAAACAAAAAAAATAAGCTTTACTTCAGAAGTACCAAGTTAAGGGCACTCGAGATTAATTAATCCTGTGTCTGAGTGTGAGTACGAGGTTGAAGGACTAATCCTGTGGAAATGTTGGAGGCAGTTGGGATTCTGCCCGAAGGGATGCTTCTGGTAGGTGTATAAGCCTAGGAAAGGGATGGGTATAACCTTTAGGATATTCCTGGCCTCTAAGTCTTTGGGTATATGCCCATTGTCTCTATGAAGGAGCTGAGCCAAGCAGATCCCTTTCAATTCGTCACAATGACTCCGCCGCAGGATTGCCTTCCAACTACCCCCACGCCTTGTCCCTACAATAGCCCTCCATCTCCTTCCCTTTCTCCCTTCACTCTCCTTTTTTCTACATCTTCAATTGCCATCTTACCTCTTTACTTTTTTCCCGGACCCCACTTGAAGCCTCGAAACGCAAATCAATCTCGTCCTGTAATAATATAAAAATCGAGGACTTTAAGTACCTATGAAAAAGAAACGAAGAAAATACTCTGCCAATTAATGTGGCACATAGCTTCCTCGCAAAGAAAAGACCGAATTAAGAAAAATACTTAAATATCAAAAAGTTGAAACCGCGTGGCACTGTTCCAGTAAATATTTAATAAAGTCGAATTTAAACATTTTTGTTGAAGAAACAAAGCCTCCAACAGGCACCAAAAGTTAGCGCATCTATAATTTATTTAATAAACGAATATAAAACTGCAACCAAATCGTAGAAACCTCTGTATAAACAGGTTTTTTTATCCCCCTCCCCCCCTCCAAACTAAAAATAACACAAAATAGATATAACAAAAAATTATCTACGATGCAAGAGCTTTTTAACGATATACATCACACTATAAATGATTAACTTTAACATTTGTACCCCTGCACTCTAATGGTACCAAAATTATATTTTTAAAAAACAAACAATACAAAAGGGCATTCATTTAACTAATAAATACATATAAATAAAAAA
>KZ651604.1:171244-181864 GCA_001010745.2 Gerris buenoi | reverse complement strand
AGGGTCATTTGAAGGTCAACTTTGTTATTTTAAATGGGAACCCCCCTTTTTTTATGAAAATTTGAAAAGAGCAGGAAATTTTACGTAAAATATGACCTTTACCATGTCCTAGAGCATGACCTTTAAGGTCATTCCAAGGTCAAAATTGTTTTTCCAATGGGAATTCCAACGGAGACTCTAATTTGTATTGCGGATTGCAAAATAACCAAATTTTTCCCTTCGACAGTGGTCTTGACCCTGGCCTACACCACGTCCTAGACTATGACCTTCAAGGTCATTTAAACCCTACCCCCCCCCCCTTTTTATTAATTTATTTGTTTAAGTACTTTTGTTCAATTTTTTTTCTTCTTGCTCTTTTTTCTTGTCATGGTCAAGAACGTGGTCGACCTTCAACCTTCACTGCAGTGGAACATATACAAAAGTTGAAGATTTTTTTCTACAAACTTATTTCTAAAATTAGAGTATTCGCATTTTGCTAACGATTTGCCCACTCACTAGTTATCAACTTTTTTTTACAACTTTCTTCACAGCAGAAAATTGCCATCTACTACCTTTTCAGTAGTGAATTTTCTTTTGTTTTCCCACCATTTGAAAATGGAATTTCCCCGTATTTTTATCTATCCAGCTCATCCATTTACCTTATGGAAGAGGGAATTTCCTTCTCCCTACTCCCCCATTAGAGGAAAGATAGGTTTTTTTTTTTTTCTTTAAAAGTGGTAGTGTAAAATAAAGATAGGGGCAAAGCATTGCTGAATAAATAAATAAAACTAACACGTGTGAAAACGAGTAGGGTTATCCCGGAAAAAGTAGAAATGGAAAAAAGAAAGAAAATATATATTAAAAGAGGAAGAACTCCGTTGGTACGAATGAGATAGGTAGAAGTTACAGCAAGGTATGGGGACCAAAAATACCCTTCACTGTATTCCGGTCCCCCAACCCCTTCATTGTCTGTATAATACGGGCAAAACCTGCTACTAGAGGCCGTAGCCTGGCATCCCCTCTCGCGTGGAGCTACCCTATCTGTCTCGCAACCGAATAAAATAAATAAATCAACTCAGGTAGAAGAGCTCCTAGGAAGGGGGGAGGGAGGGGGCAAAGGCTGGAGAATAAAAAAAATTGGAAAAATGAATAATTCACTTACTCATCATTTACTTTTTTATTATTGGAGATAGGAAAGAGAATGAACTGATGTTTTCGATTTTTTTTTTAAAAAATAAGAAACTGTTCTGAAGCGATCAGGATAAGGAATTTTATTTATTTATTTTCTTAAATATTATTATCTTAAATATTTTTCCTCTTTTATCTTTTCTCTAAAGGACTGATTTTACAGCAGAATACTGATAGCTTTCGACGAATTATAGTCCGTATTCAGTAGTGCTATTTTATTTATTTATTTTTTGTTCTACGTGACATTTATCTTAGCGCGGTATTATTTTACTTATATTTAAAACGGAAATTTAATCAAATATACTGTAATATTAAAATATTATATTTCAAGCATTTAACGTGGTCAGTAATTGGATGGGTGACCGTTCTAAACTAATAAAATAAACATATTTTTAATACCTATATTTTATTTTATTATTTGAAGTTTGGCGGTATTTTGACAGATGCAAACAAACTTTGGCGTCATCAAAATCATCGCACTAATAAATAATTACATTAGCTTATAACTTTTAAACTAATTAATGGAACTTTATCGGTTTTTTTTATAATTGTTCCTTAATTTTTTTCAGTTCCAACGATATGCTATATGTCAAAATCCTATTTATACTTTCGGTATTATTAGCCATCAAAGTTTAAAAATTCAAAATTTGATAACTTCAAAATGGCGGCCAATATCAAAATGAAATTTTGTGGGCTCGTTTTTCATATAATGAAGTACATTCGTACCAAATTTCAACTCGATCAGAACCATTATCGATTTATTACGATGATTTTAAACTTTTGCTGACTCGGCAAACTGGGTTCAAGATGGCGGAAAAAGTTGATTTTCCAGGCGGCACTACTACAGGTAAGGGCTGATTTTTCTGCCAAGATTTAACTCTCTAGGTCAGGGGTTCTCAACCTTTTAGACACTGCGACCCCCTTTTTAGGTAGAGTATTTTACCGACCCCCTGGGAATTATTATGTTAAACAAATTTGAATTTACTCGTAACAATCACTTGTAGCTTGTTAAATCGATTTTGTCTTAAGTCTTATTTTGCCAAGTAATTCATTAAAAAAAAATGAAAAAAATAAAAAACTATACACTGAAGAATTATTTCCACTGTCGATAACGATACCTAGTCCCGAATTAAGCTTTCAAATTTTTCCACAAGTCTAGAAGTCAACATTTACTACAGTAAAACTAGACCGAGAAGAAAGCTTGTAATTATAAAGTACCCAATTAGTACCTGTATCTAGTACAATCAATTAGAAATTTATTTATTTAACGTTTTTTGNTAAATAGGGTGAACTGAATTGATGCTCTGTCAAACAAACAGGTATATGGACATAGATTGTTTGTTATACAGTTTAGCCGTAATAAAAAGACGCGAAAATACAAAATATTATGCAAATACGTAATATTTAAAATACATTTCTATTGAAGCAGATATTAAATTATTATTTTCTTAATACATATTATGCGAAGGGTTGTCCTCCATTTCTTTGACACTTAATAAATAAATAATATAAATACTTTTTTTAGGGTTAATGTATCGATATTTATTTTTTCGTCGTTGAAAGCTTTTGAATTCAGCATTTTCGTAACTATATATCATATTTACCATCTGAGGCAGAATGGAAATTAAAAACAATGTAATATTTCCAGACGGGAGAAGTATATTTCGGGGATAAAGAGAGAGAAGTGTGAATAAAACCATGTTATTATTTCTTTTTTTATATTATTCGTTTTGTTTTTTAATCATATTATTTTTCTTTCCGGTAAAGAATAGAGTCAGCAGGAAAAAAAAAAACCCATTGAAATAATATGAATATGAATGAAAAGGGAAAAAATTCTTGTGTCGACGAAGTTTTCTAGAAAAAAACCAAAAAATAGCATTTTCACAAATAAAAGAACGAGAAAGAAAGAACACAAAAAAAGAACAGATAAAATAAAACAAAAATGGTGGAAGAACCCACCTTCGAATAACCTTCAGGAGGAAATTTTTACCCTACTTTCTTTTTGCAAGGCGAATTGCACCACAAACTTCACATTTCCTGATACAATTGTAGAACATTTCTTCTTATAACGTTACTAAGAGAGAGAGAGAGAGAAAAAAAAACATTAAAGTTTCATGACTATCATTTTTGAAAGGCGAAATTTTTACCATCTTGTCATGTACATATACGTATATACTTTTAGAACGAAGTTCCTTATGCACGTTACACCACATCGTGTGGAGCCCGGGAGTGAATCCGAAAAGAAAAACTTCCGTCGCTAAACCAACAGTCACGAAATCGACCGATGACGATAACTTGAGTAAAGGTTGACCGATTTAGTGGAAATTTGGTACACATGTTCATTTTACCAATGCCCACGATGAGTTTTTTTGGATAACGTTATCCGCTCAAGCGTTCGCGCGCAAAGCTCACGTAAACATAGACTTCAAATGTAAAATTGGAATTTGAGAACGGGGAAAAATTCCAACTTTATCTATTCAATGAGACAAACAAAGCGGACCTAAATCTTTAAAATGAAGGAAAACAGCGTTTTTACCGATATCTTACGTTCTAACGTAACGATTTTAATAAAACTTCATACATATCGTCTAAGTCTAAGACTAAAGTACAATGGAAATTTCTGATACAAACAGAAGTTTTTGTGTTTAGGAGTGATATACTTTATATTAGTAGGCCGAGTAGGTAGAAATCAGTCCTATTTCCATCCAACAACTACAACTACAAACATACCCTTTAACTATAACCTCTTTAAGATTATTTTTTTCTAAATATTCAAAAAAATATTTATTGCAATACGTTTGCTTCAATTATGATTTTCTTTTGCCTAAATGTTGCCTTAACTCGGCTAAGTACAAAGAGTTAGTTACTTTTAATTTTGTCTCTTTTTCCGCCATGTATAAGCAGTTAGCATCGTATACTTAGGAGTGTGATTTTATAATTTATATTTAATGAAAAGCGTAAATAAACTTCTTTCCTACCAGGTGTCTCGCAATCCCGCAACACCACACGCATTTTTTTTACCATCTAAGTTATTTTTACCATCTTGTCATATAGTTATTCTTACTAGCCTTTAGTGACAACGTACTAACTTNACGATGATCACACACATACATACATACGTCATGCTGAAAACCACTCAGGAGGTCTTAAAAACACCCAAAACGGATAATTCCGTTGAAATCTCGAAAAAAAATTGTTTGGTGAAAACAATACTTTTCCTACTATTAGTAGTGAGGAAAAGTAATAACAGTTACTTTAATTAAACAAACAGAAAATTAGTTTTTTTAAATGTAAACAAACACGCTAACCCTGCACTAGTGCGGAAATAAAGAAGAATTCTTTACCTTATCTCAAGATTAGTGAGTCTGTTTACGTTTAACAAAACTACTTGCTGTTTTTTTAATTAAAGTAACTGTTATTTCTGTATTTATTGTTAAAATAAAAAATAAATCGTAGATAAAGTACGATAAACAACACGTAAGAAAACTGCATTTTGCTTATTGGCTCATGTGGATTTACTACCCTCGCTTGCTCGCTTGCGCTCGGGTGCAAACTCCACACTCGCATGCAAAATGCTACTATTAAACAGTGTTCCTCTTTGGAATAAATACTTTATACAGTACATTATACTCGTACATAATACTATAGTACATATTGCTAACAGTACAAGAGCTGTGATGTAATTCAGTTATGATGATAAGCTTGACCTAAGGAGGGGTTGAAAAATAGCAAATTTCGGTATAAAAGAATGAGAATTTAAAATAATTTTTTTTATTTTTATATAAGTACCCATCAGGACATAGGTAAGAAATTCTTAGTGAAATTATAAATAATAATAAATATATTGTGGAGCATTAATTTACATTGTTCATAGAATTCCAAATCCCTTGATAACAAACTTACAAATGCTCGGATCACTAATCCTTTCAATGTTTATACTCTTCAGATCAAAACTTACCAATCGTCCAATCACGAATCCTTTTTCATTACATACTCTTCGGATATTCGGATCAACAGAGAAGGGGTTAAGTCTTAGTCCTTTGTAAAAACTAAAGGAAAACTAAATCCTCAATCCTCCTATCAATTCTTCTCCCGAATATATCTCTAAGGATTGTCCGCCACATTACTTAGATTTGTAAAGTTATTGCCAAGTATTATATTCAGCTTAAACATTTCCTTAAGCATCTGTATCCTTTTACACTGATACTGATATATAAGGTATCAGTGTAAAACTGATACCTTTAAAATATACATTTTTGGAAAGGACTTAAAAAAAGAAAACATTTGCCGCAAACTTGAGCTTTTTATCTTCGACCGTTCCAAAATGGCGGACACTCAAAGTTTACAATTTTTTTAAACTTCGTATTTTTCTGGATTTTACAATAATTTTTCTAACTTCCATGGGTAATTAATCAAAATATGGCCAAATAAATGGGTAAAGTTATGAATACTATTTGAAAGGTAAGTAAATGAGGAAGTTTTCCAGAAAGTGTACTCAATGCACCTTCACTGGTTGAATTCAAAAAAATTAAACCATATGTGAGAGACACCAAGGGATGTGCCACGCAAGCGGGACACATAGGAACTGTTCCAACACTAGACAAACGTCACTAAATGTTGGCTCGGCAAAACGCCATGTCCTGCATCGTTTCGTCGCTGCCGACTCATCAGGGGCCCGACGATGCCCACCCAACTCTGGACCTATACCATATCAAGAAAATCATATATAGGACTTATCAGAGACGAGCGTNAAAAAAACATTAGCACTCAAGACGCACTGTATGAACTGACTAAACAAGTTACTAGTAGTTTGGATAAAAATAAGAAATGCCTTGCTGTGTTCCTTGATCTCAGCAAGGCATTTGATACTGTGGATCATGACAAACTACTAGAAAAACTACAACAATACGGAATCTAGTGGGAGAACGGTTAAGAATTGACCTATGGTATATAAGGTGATTTTTGTTCCGTATGAGGTGTACTATCGCCCTATATATTTTCCAAACTTTATCGCCAGTCACCCTATATATAAAAATGTTGAAGTATAAAAAGTGAAGATAAAAAATCTAAAATAAAGAATGAAATGTGATGAGTAAGGGTTATGATGAGAAATAAGTTTGCAAAAAATAACCCGGCAAAAAAGGCAACACTGTCTATAAACAGAACAGCTGGTTTACTTGATATTGTAAAACCTTTTATAGATGTTAACAAACACTATTATTTTCAATTTATTTACAGATTAAAAACTAACTGTAGGAAAAAACCTTTCCGCCCTCGCCTTCGGCTCAGGCGTAAATATTTCTCTCGAGTGCAGCAAAGTGCCACTTTCCGCACTAGTTGCACAAATAACTATTTCCAACATGATTTCATAATGATTTAAGTTGACATACTTTTTTATTCGTCGTTGAAAACATAAATACATACTTGTTTATAAAGAAATTGTAAAGAATACTTTATCAGTTTAGGACCTGATTGAAATTTTCTGGGGGCATTTTTAACAAAACAAAACTCTTTAAAGGAAGAAAAAAGAAAAACGATTCCAGAAAAGGGGATCTTGATCAGGGAGGAGAAAACGGATCTCGATAAATCTAACAAACCATCTTTTGAAATATCAAGTTTTAAAATTACTTTCTTTTTTTCTTTCAATCGATGAAATCCAATAAGGAGAAATATTTTTATTATATTTTTTCAAAGGAGAAAAATCAATTTAAAAAAAAAAAAAATAAATTGTGTTTTATTTATTAAAATTAAGGATTTTTAAAACAGAGGCCGGTCGCTCAGCTTTGCCCGTTAAATATATACATCTTGAAGTAATAAAAAATAAGAATTTGGAATAGAAAAAAACTCGTTCCTAAGATTGTTGTAAATTCCACACAAAATAACCACCATTTTAAATCATCCTGTTGTATATTCTACAAAATTTAAATAAATTTATCTTCACCTTATCTTCGATCTAAGGACTAAGTTCAACCTTACTATAATACTTTACTGATTTTTAAAGGCAATAAAGCAACACTTTTTAATTAATTTTTAATAAGAGGCTATGTTTAAAAATGTATTATTATAATATTTAAGAAATTAAGGTTTCCGATCTAATTTTCTTTTATTAAATTATCTTTCTTTATTTTCTTTTGTTTTTCATTCTTTACAACTACTACAATTACTTTATTATAGTAGAGCTTGGAGATTGTCAACAGAAATAGATAATTAATTGTCTCAGAAAAACCATATTCAATCATTTCTTTACTTATTACAATAATACAAAGGAGATGATTTTTTTTTTTTTTTTATTTAATAAAGGTTAAAGATTACAAAACTTCATGCGAATCCTTGGTCCTTGATTATATTTATGTGTCTCGAAGGGCTGTGAGAAATGGCTCTGAGATATAGGACACATATCCCTTTGTTATAAAAAGTCTCTTGCCCTCCTATTGTATTTCTACATTAAATAAAAATGAGAATACTGAGTTTTCCCTCTTTGCTTATTTATTTAATTTACACTTTTCTTGTCTCTGTTTTTCTCCTTCCCCATAAAATCAGGTCACATATTAGCTTTCGTTTCTTTGTAGTTGCTAACAAGAGTAAAACCCATGTAATACCTTTTCTTCTCAATTGTCATCTTTTTATACATAT
Organism: Gerris buenoi; assembly: GCA_001010745.2. Classification (NCBI taxonomy): domain Eukaryota; kingdom Metazoa; phylum Arthropoda; class Insecta; order Hemiptera; family Gerridae; genus Gerris; species Gerris buenoi. Next base: position 174,064 of record KZ651604.1, on the reverse strand, counting down.
ATATAAAAAAAAAAATAGCATATAAAAAAATACTCAGCATATATATATTAAAAAAAAAAAAAGAATTCAGCAGTTGATGTTTATTTTTGAGTACAAATGTTTTATATTATAAAAATGTAATAATTAAACTTTTCATTCGTTTAAGCGTTAACGCAAAAGTTTTTTTTAGATGTTTAAATTAGCAAAGAATGTTTATTTTGTGCTTACTTGAAATTAGTTTGTCTGTTCGTTAAACTTTTTTAAATTAAAAAAGAAAAATAAAATATGACCGAGTTCAGTTAACAAAACATTTGAAACTCTACTGTAATAAAGTTAATTATGTCGTGATTTATTAATTCATGGTTTCAACAGTAAAAAAAAAAAAGTTTAGGTAATTTATTTTATCAGTATAAAGTAGGCTACAGCAACAAAGTGTTCTAATACGAGAATAATAAAGAGTGAATGGGGACAGATAGGTAAAAAAGCACCCACTGAATCCTCGAGAAGTAGCCGTAATACCTTAACCACTAAATATACAACAGAGGAAGTGTTTTCACCCGTTCTAACAAATATAAAAATTCTAATAATAAAAAAAAATTCCGAGGAGTCTACGCCCAAAGACACAAAGTGAGTCCACTCGACACGACACGATCTCAAAGTGAGTCCACACGACACGACACGATCACGAAATGAGTCCACACAACACGACCCGATCGCAAATGAGTCAACACGACATGACTTGACCTCGAAGTGAGTCCTTTGAACAAGTCCGGGGTGCCTTTTAGTTATCCAGTACTGGATTGATACCAGGCAACCAAACCCTTCATTCACGAGTGACGTGTTGGTCGGTAAACCATGTCTTCATAACTTTGCGGTTAAGTTTGATACAATTTTCTTATCAGACCACCTTGAGAGTGGTCGACAATGGTCTTCTAGGCGGAAACTTTTTCGAAAGCTTCCCATTTGTTTAACAATGCTGGGTAGACAATGAGATGGTCCGGTCAGAGAATCGAACCCAGAGCTGTGGTCAGAGGTGGTGGTAACCCATCCAACTACTAAGCACGCCCGATGCTGCTTAACATCAGTGATTGAAAGCCAAAAGCCCTCGTACTCGAGCTACCGGGACCCCAAACCCCAAATAATTAGCATTACTATTAACATAAAATAAATTAAAAATAACATTACTCAAAGGTTAGAGCCTCGCAAATATCCGTAATCCAATACCAGGCGGTGTGAGTTTTTTTTTATGTCTCTTTACTATTTCTCTTCAACACAGATTGTTTTTCCAAGTTTCTGCACACTTAAGTTATAGTTAGAGAGAAAAATCAAAAGGAAATATGAAAAGGGCTTATATTGGTTTTAAAGGAGATAGCCATCGCTCAGTGGGATTTACTATCCTCTAACTTGTCCAGATGGACCGTTTCCATTTACGTGGAAACCTCAGTACGGCTATATAACAGGTTACGAGGGCCTTCTCTTCCATAACAAATGGATAAATGAATCTTTTTATCCTCTTGCAATAACAGTTTTAAGGGCGTTGTCCCAGCAGCGCCAGAGATTAATTTTACTCTGCCTTGATATTATAAATCTTTTTACAACGGCTCACTAATGAAATTCAGTTCTTATTAGTGGGTGTGGTTAAACAAAAAAAAAAAACTTTTCTTATCACTGTAATAATTTTCAGCTTTTAGTGAAACTTATGTTTCTTTTTTTTATAACCATAATTAAAAATGAAATAAATTAAGTATCAAAGATTAAAAATTTGAAGCACACTATGGTGTTTTCGTACTCTTGATGTCTTCTAATCTTAACTATACATATCTAAATGAATGAAAAGTGAATTAAAAGTGGTAAACTATACTATGTAACCTCTAACTGTGCTTGCAATGTCACGCACTTTAATTTATTCATTTAAGCATTCTTTTTAAGTCATATTCAAAAGTTCAATATTGGCAAAATAGTCTGCCAATTGGTGCAGCAGATAGTGTAGATTTTTGATTTAAAGAATCAATGAAGCAAAAGTTAAAGTGCGCAGACGGTTGAAATAAATCTGATGCTATCTAATTTAGATAAACCACATCCGAATAGATAATTAATAATAAATTAAAAAAAACAGACAAGTAATTTTGAAGATTAGGTGTGAATAAATGTATGTTTGTGCGCATGTTAAAGAAGAAACAAATGGACGTAGAAAGTTGAAACCTATATGAAGCAAACAATAGGTTAATTATGGCCAACCATACAAATGTTATTAAAATTGAACGTGTAGTTTTTAAGATATGTTGTTTAACAAATATTGAGTGATAGACCGACACAAGAATATTCCCTGATGTCTGAAACTATTAATTTAAAGACACGCGAACACAAATGAGAGAAAGCCAAGTACATAGCTGACATGTTTGTAATATTTTTTGGAATGCCATAGTGAAACAAAATACACGATGTCTGTAATTGCTATATTAATAAAAATTAAAGTTGATTTTAAAAAGTTTGTTAACAAGGAAGAAGGCAGTTTTAAGGAGAATTTTTAAGCTTACGATTAAACAAGGATACTATATCGACCAATCCCTACCTAAATCAATCTCAGGAAAGAGAATGATTCAAGTTTCGTCTCCTTAACGGATATTTACCAAATTTTAACTATGATTAAATTTTTCAATGTGCTAAGTATGATAGAATTTATGGATGTATTAAAATCAAGATAATATAAAGTACATACCTATATAATAATTATTTTATGAAGTCATTGATAATGTCATTTTCATTGTGTAATGTATACACAAAATGTGCACTTATTAGAACTAATAACACTTCTCAAAAAGTGATTTGAGTTTAAAAAAA
>KZ651604.1:58922-91662 GCA_001010745.2 Gerris buenoi | reverse complement strand
AAAATCATTCTTTATTTCTAGTTGTGCCACCCGGAAAATCAACATTTTCCGCCATCTTTAACATAGTTTGCTGAGTCAGCAAACATTTTTAAAAAGGTCATAAAAAATCGAAAAGTGGTCCGATCGAGTTGAAATTTGGCACAAATGTACCTCTCTGTATGGAAAATAAATCAACTAAATTTAATTTAATTTAGATATTTGCCGTCATTTTTAAGTTATCGATTTCTGAATTTTGAAACATTGACGGTTATATAATACCGAATGTATAATATACGTTTTTGATATATAGCATATCGAAGAACCGTTAAAAAATATGGAACAAATATAAAAATCCCAATGAAAATCCATTAATTAGTTCAATAGGTTATAAGCGAACATAACAATTAATTACTGCGATGGTTTCGTTAAACGTCAAAGTTTGTGTTTACATCAGTAAAAATACTGCTAAAATTCAAATAATTTATATAATAAGGTAAAATTAATAAAACTATTATATAGGTAGTTTTTTTTAAAAAAAAATGATAATAAATAAATCAGTTAGCTGAAAACGGGAACCTGTTTAAGTACTGAACACGCACAACGCTGCATCCTCCTACTGCAAAGCAGCAGGAGCGGCCAATTTAGTGGCCTCAAAAGTGAGGAAAAGTTCCAAGGTTCCCTGTACCCGATTTTTTATAATCAGTTTTCCTACTAACTATAAGCATTGTAAATAAATCTATCTAAACAGTAATTATCAGTGAAGAGTGGAGAATAAAGTACCAACAACTGCTCACCTCTGTACTGTTCGACATAATAACTGTACAATTTAGCAATAAAATATTTTACTATCTATAACATACATTATTATAACTATCTAAAACATGTTAATTTGGAATTAAAAAATTGATAACCGTCATGATTATAAAAAGTATTTAATTTTTTATAAAATTGTTAATAAGTTGGGTTCAACTCAATATTTTTCGATGAAACCAAGCCTCTAACATTTTTCCGCTCACTTCCACGAAAAAAGCTATAAAGTGTTGCTACAAAGCCGTAATAAAGTCGGACTGGTGATGTCAGACACACATATAAATACAGAAAAAAATTGAATTTTATTAATATAGATAAATTACAATTGCAAAGAGAATATAAATGTCTATCAATAAAGGTTACACACTTGGAGCACTTCCTGGAACATTAGTCCAACCTCTAAACAAATGTTCACTATTATTATGACACCTGTTCTATTCGATGTAACTTGACAACGGGGTTACGATGAATAAAAGAACTAATCTGGTAGTAAATAATTTTCTGTTATACATTATTTATTTATTTGGTTTTCCTTCGATTATGTTGGATTTAAAATATTTGTTTGTTGAATATTATTTATTTATTTAATTATCCTTCGAGAATGTCCTATTTACAAAAGATTGCGAAGTAACACATTTAGGTGATACATTAAGTTAATAATGTGTCGCTACGTATAAAAGGAGTTAAGGGTCAAAACGATACATGTATGTTTTAGTGAAAACGATTGAGATTTGTTACGGTGGTGTGCAAGGGGGTAATGTCACCAGTTGCTTTTATTTCTTTTACGTGATCTGCTTTCATGAAATCGAGTCAAAAAGAAGGAGTGGGGGGAAATATGATTGGATTTTATTAGAAGTTTGTTGGGGGAGTTTTGTACAGAGTAGAGTGTTTAGCAGAATGTCGAGTTATCTCTTGAGGTAGATCTAAGGCTGTCAGTAGCCTGAGCCGGCATTGTTCTGGAAGGCGGAGTTTGAAGAGGAGAGAAGTATTATCAGTGCTTAATGAGGAGGGTAGAGTTGTTGTAGGATAAGGGAGTCTAGGGGGTTTAGAAATGAGGATGTTCCACCCCGTTTTACAACTAGATGAGGCTCCTTCTACACTTCCTCACCGACCCCTTTCCAAAAAGGCAGACAAGGACTGATTTACAGTGCAAACCCGGAGAGTTAGAGGACCCAAAAACACCTTTAGATTTGGCGAGTCGGTACCAATCAATACTAACCTCACCCTTCTCTCTCCTATCTTCTATTTCCTCCCGTTACCCTATATCAACTCAAATAACAATACTACTTACCCAGCCGCACTTCAGTTTCCCTTCAGGGAGCAACCCCTTTTCAACCTCCTTTCGCGTAGAGAAAATCGACTATTGTTAAAGATTCTTCTCCTCCTTTTCCCTCTTCGGCCCTTTTCAGCGGGAAATAAATATAACCCAACAGGACTCGAGGGAACGCGGCATTGTGAACATTTTTAGAGGGTCCGTTTTCTAAAGTTTATTTTGAAAGATACTGTCGATTTTAAAAAAAAAAAAAATATTATAGGAAGTCACTAGAGTCACATCCAATAGCTTTCACTTCGATTTTATAAATCATAATACATAGGTATAAGAAAATGACAAATCGTCATGAACAACAATAAATTTAGCAATCAGATGTTATTAATTTGAGTTGAAACCAATCTCATAATTTATCAATTTCAAGCAAATATGGCATCCAACATTGGATAAAACAAAAATAAATATATGTATTTAAACATTTTACCAAATTTTTTTTTTTTAATACAAATGGCCTTCATACCACCAACTCTGCCAATATAAAGATGAACTAATTGAAACCGATATGATAAAGATACTACTAGAAGCTGCATAAAAATACATTAAACTTTTAGGTTTAATGATTGTAAAATAGATTAGAAACAACTATTAAATAATATTATAGGCAAAAAAGGATAAAGAAATACTCTTAAAGTGGAGTTAAATTAAAACGTGGAAAAAGTTTAACAAAATATTTAAAGGTGAAGCATTTTTTCATGGAGCGTCAAATAATAAAAACAGTTATTTCTAGTATACAATACAGTTTAATTTAATTTTGCTTTTTTTTTTGAAAAAGAAATGGGTAAGAAAAACGTGGGAAAAAAAGATTTCATACACTCAGGAGGTTGGAAATAAAAGGTGCTAAGGGAAAAATAGAGACCAGCAGCCGGGCTCTTTTTTTACCAATCTCTGGCCACAATATTCAATTTAGCTCAGATCCTCATTTTTACTTTAGCTCCTATTAAAAAAATGCTTGAATTAAGCACAAAGACGACTTTAATTATAAAATTGCGCGAAATATTAAGATTTGTGTTAATTCTTAACGCGCTGAGAACCCTTCCCACGGTCGGCACCCTATTCTAATGGGCCTAAACAGGCCGTACCCCAGCCCACAACCCAATTCCCACCTTAATTTCCCTCTACAAAAGAAAACCCAAGGTGGAATTCGGAAAAAGGAAAAGTTAAATAAAAGTATTTTAATTAAAAATAAACTTTGGACAACCTTTGTTATATTAACATTTTGCGATACGTATATTTCTTTCTCTTTCTACTTATTATTTATTTATTTATTTATTTTTTTTGCATACATATATTAATTTATCAACTCCAAATTACCGAAAGTAAAGTAAATACTGAGACCATTCTGAAAAACGATATTTGATTATGTCTCTAAATTAAAAATTTGATGAACCAAAATGCGTTTTAGGTAGCGTAGAAAATAATTTACGAATGTCCAAATTCAAATTCCTATAAAAAAAGTTATTAAATTTGATTTACTAGTATGTATTAGAGAATCTTATCAGGAGTTTAGGCTAACATGTACAAAAACCATACTCAAATATTATTTTAGAAAAGTAAAAAAGGTATATTAGTCAAATTAAAATTGTCTGAAAACATAAATTTTTAGGTCCGATTTCAAAAAATCCAAGACCTTTCCAAGACCGAACATTTTTGATTCTATTTCTGTCGCTCAATTTTTGCGAACCAACATATCTCAAGAACTACTCGTTTGATTTTAATGACATTTGGATAGTAGTTCATAATTAGCCCATTGTTGGTCTTATATAAGTTTAAATCTTCAGGGCCCATTTTTTCTGTTCCTTGTGCTTAATCATTTGTTTACACTTATGAAGTTTCTATCAAAGAAAAAAAAAATCAAAATAGGACCAGTAGTTTCAGAGATTACCGCCTACAAACATACAATTTTACCCCTTTTTAATACTAGTGCAAACTTCATCTAAATTAAGATCTATAATAAAGTTAAATACTGAATTTATTAGTTATCAACTTCAGAATAATTCTAGATGATTTATGAACTTGGTATCCATAGTTAGTGTAATTCATGTTTAAATCTTATTATAAATACGGTAAGTAAAGAGTCAACACAGGTTTTTGATTGCGAACATGCACCAGTTTATTTTAATTCTCCTTTACAAAATAATCTGATTGGCTTGAATATATCTGAACGAAACTCAAATGCAATGAAGCTTGTAAAGTACAAACATATGTATAGATTGAAACATACATCAACATATTAATGATAGTTGGCTTTAAGTCCTCATAAAGGAAATCATGTTGATCAATATACTTGGATAATATACATGCGTCAAGTTACCTGTTTGGTCAGAATTGAATGATGTCATTCCACTTTGAATTAGAACTGACACAAAGCATTCCAAAATATAGATAGGACAAAGGGATCACAAAACATCGTCGGATGTCAACTCTCATGTGGCATGATATGACTAAAAGTGGTCTTTACCTCACTTGCAACTTACAAGGATTTACAATATTCCCCCGACACAATAAACTTTTCACAGCAAACTAACAATTTACGGATCTAACAAATAATTGATTTGACTTACTTGATTAATTATAGTGTCACACAAATAATATATTATTATCACTAATAAATTTGTATGATAATAATATATGTGGCAATTGAATATACAATACAATTATAGCTGTTTACACAAGGTGCTATTGATTACGAACTCGTATAATTAACGCCAATCCACACGGCAAATTGATTAAAAATTAGTAGTAGTAGTAAAGTTGTATTTCTTAATAATTACCTATTTTATCTTCCACTCTTAATCATTCTGAAGAATGACACTTCTTTTTCTCCATTTTAAACATTTCCTCAACAAAAATACAATATTATTTCCACAAAATGTCAGTTAGAAATGACTAACGTGTGAATTTAATCGTAATAATTTATAATTTGAAGTTATGAAAATGTTAGTTAAAAGTTACCTTATTCGGACTCCCACATACCATTGTACCAACAACGATGTAATTTAAGTCTCCAACAGATAATCCACCCGTATATTTTGCTTCATTATATTTAGCTATTTATCTATTGCATAATTTATTGCTTCCGAGCTTACCGAAGGTAACGGAAGCTATATGATCGTTCAAAAGAACAAAAATATTTCCTGGGTCCGATTTCAAAAAATCCTTTGTAGACATCAGGGAACATTTTTGGTTCCGTGTCTGTCTGTCACTCAATTTTTGCAAACCAAAATATCTTAAAAATTGATCGTCCAATTTTATTGAAATTGGGATGGTAGATCTTAGTTAGCCCATTGTTAGTCCCATATAAGTTTTAATTGCCGTATACGGCCATTTGTTTCTCTTCCATATGCGCACAGACATACATTAATTTACACCGTTATCTTAAAAATTACCTTCTTTTTATGAAATTTGGATGGTCTTGACGTCGATAGTAGCCTGCAAATAACTTAATATTAATTTCAATCGTCTCCTTTAAGTTTTGCGAAATTGATACTTTAATTCATAAAAATAATCAAAACAATTTTGATAGATTTTAAAAAAAGTGGAGAAAAATAAAATAAATTGGATAATAATAGGTTTTAATAGCGTAAAATCATTAAATTTTACGAAATAGGACGCAAGGAAGCTATGTTCCACACTAATTGGCAAGGTATTTTTATTATGGTCACACTAAATTATTAGGGTGATAAAAAATTGTAAAGTCAGAACGAATCGATAACAAATACATTATACTAAGTCTGAATGAATTTTTGTCTCATGGTGTTTAAATTTGAAAACACTGGATACCAAAAAAATATTAGTTTAAACACATTTAATTTTTAATCAGTTATTCAATGTAACAATACCAATTAAAAGGTTAGTTCAAACAAATTTAATTTTTAATTAGTTATCCAATGTAACAATACCAATTAAAGAGATCGGAACCAAATTTAAGTTATTCCAAGAGTTGTATTCATTTTAAATAAGCAAGTTAGTTTACGTATTTGTAATAATTTATTATTTTTTTATCCTCGGGGCAAAAAAACTTTATATGTTATTCAAGTAGGTCAACAAAGTTCTCATCTAAAAGAAAAAGAACGAAGAGGGAAAAAAATGTCGAAGAAGAGGGAAAAAGTTAACTGTTAAACCAGAGCCGATGTGACTTGTTAAATAAAATATTAGTTGCTTCTGGGCTTTCCCCAGACCTTATTTGAAAGGTTTCGGAAGAGAAATAAAATTGAGGTAGAAAACTGTGGTGGATGTAGCGCCAAGTCTTCGAATGCTTTAAAAACAAGATAGAAAGAAGGGAAAACTGAATAAGGTTAAAAACCTGCGTACTTTTGTCGCAGTTAAAGACATGACATGAAGAAAAAACTTACACAACGTAAAACTGTTTCTTTAACTTGAAAAAAAGGAAGAAAATGGAAAAACATAAATTTAACAACAAGAAATCTCTAGTTTCAGAAACACGAACGGGAATAATATATTAAATAAATTTTTCTAACTTTTTCACACAATTTTCTCTTAACTTTTAAAAAGTGATTTTTGACTTAAACTCATAAAAATAAGTGTTCCAGTAAATTCGAAAAATGTTCCATATTTATTAGAGTAATCCATTTACCTATTACCTATATTATAGTATATAAGACCTTTTGATCAAAATGATTGACCATCCAGGGCTCTAGGGCCTACTTAAGTAAAGTGATAGTATAGTTTATTAACTGCAACCAACAAGTTTGGGCACATTACTAGAATGAAAGAGGAACACTTTCCTAAACAAGCCTCTGAAGCTAGGCATCAAGAGAAGAAACTAAACAAGCCTCTGAAGCTAGGCATCAAGAGAAGGAACTAAACAAGCCTCTGAAGGGAGGCATCAAGAGAAGGAACTAAACAAGCCTCTGAAGGAAGGCATCAAGAGAAGGAACTAAACAAGCCTCTGAAGGGAGGCATCAAGAGAAGGAACTAAACAAGCCTCTGAAGGGAGGCATCAAGAGAAGAAACTAAACAAGCCTCTGAAGCTAGGCATCAAGAGAAGAAACTAAACAAGCCTCTGAAGCTAGGCACCAAGAGAAGAAACTAAACAAGCCTCTGAAGGTAGGCATCAAGAGAAGAAACTAAACAAGCCTCTGAAGCCAGGCATCAAGAGAAGAAACTAAACAAGCCTCAGAAGCTAGGCATCAAGAGAAGAAGCTGGCAGACAACATCAAGCAAGGTGTGACCTAGAGACTGGTGGGGGAGATTAAGTAGGAAACTTTATAAAGCAATAATATTAAAATATTTCTTCGTAATAAAGCAAGTAGTTATAAAATTGTATAAGGAAATGTACAATGGATTACGTGAAAAACCTTTACATTTTTGTGAATTATATGTTAATTTTGAATTTACTCAATATTTATACAGCTCGCTTTATACAGAAGGGGTAAGGTCATAACGAACCTTTCATGATAAGTTTGCCTTTTCTGCCATTTGTTTGAGGGGAGGTAAGGAACCAGGTGTCTGTCTATCTGACAGGACTTAAGAAAAATGTCATATTAGACAAATCTCACTTTTTCAACTATCTATCATTATGCATAAAATACTTATTGCACTTACAATGTAATACCGTGATTATAAAAATATAAAAAACAATTTAAATTTAATTTTTAGAGTTAATTTAAACCATTTGCGACCATTAACATTACGTTTTGCTAAATTCTCACTTAAATTTGTGGAAAAAAAATCAAAATAAAGTAATATTGTTATTTAAGAAAAGGGTGGGAAAAACGTAAATAAACTAAATGGAATAACACTATGTGGAAGAACGCTGTCTCTCCATGTTGAATCCAATTTGAAATAACTTTAATATCAAAGCAGTTTTTAGGACATCATCAGTGCCTATTATATTTGGTTATTATGAGCATAGACAAAGAAATAAAACTATTTCAGCTACTAATACAGCTCGTTACTTACTAACTAACACTCTGACTTTCCTTAATGAAGTACTATACATTTAAGTAGTTATCTTCTAAATGTTTTGGTTAATTGTTCTTTTGTTGTTACATCAAGATAGATTGACTCATACACCAATACATTTAACTTATTTGTTTTTCAATAAAAAATGTTTTTCAAATTTTTTCATAAATAAATAAGTGTAAAATTTGATATTACTTTCATTATCCATAAAAAAACCAAAAAAACCAAAAAAAAAAAACGATCAATTGACTTCAAACAATAACGCTTTTCAACAAATGTGTATTTCTTCCTTTATCCTACCTCCAGTTAAGTTAATAGATCAAAGGCAAATCGTAAGGTCCACATTGAACTTCTCTGCTCTTTTATAAAACAAAACGATCTTTCTTTCTTCTGTATATTTTCCAATACCTTTCCACCACCTCAAACAATTTATTAGAGTCAGTTTGGGCAAAGTAATATATATTTTGAGAGTTCTGGCCCCGGGATATCAATTCGATAAATTATTGATTTTGTATTACATGTTTAGTCTAACCACCTCTCGTTTACTTGTGCGAGCCTCCCGAACCACCTTCGATCACCCCCCGGGGCCAGAACTCTCAAAATATATACTACTTGGGCAATATAGAAGTTAGTTATTTTATTTACATACACCAGAATGTAAATACATAATAATAAAAATGGTTATAGATAATAAGTATAGAGTTGAGGTTTTCCAGTAACTTTTTACTGAAAATTATTTTTAGTATTCAGATGATTTTGTTTTATTTTACAACGAAAACATTATTTATATGTAATGGAAATTAGTAAATAAATTCTGATTAAAATCAATTATATTGTTTCAGGTGAACGTTAGCAGTGTTTGGTTGCTTCCAGAAGAAGGATATCCAGTGTTCTACAGATATTTTAGGGACAGAATAACTTGGTACGAAGCTGAAGCAGTCTGTCAGTTCCACCACGGAGAACTTCTTACATGTAAATATATTTTATTTTAGTTTAACTGTTAATTTATTGAATTTGTTTTTGAAATTAATTTATTCTAAGACAAAAGTGTCAATAGCTGTCGATAGTGTGGCACATAGCTAACTCGCGTTCTATCACTGGACGAATGAATGTGATTATTCGCGAGAAAAGGCAATGTAGTCACAAGGTTAAAACCAATATGGAACTATGTGTAGGCTAACCACAGATAGGCAAAATCTGAACCACGATTTGAGATATAACAAATTTTTGATTTTTAATTTTATCATATAATGGTTTCTTTACTTTCGATAAGTGATTATGCTGAGATTATTTCGTAAACATGGAAAATATAAGTGATAATACCAGGTTGATACCATATTGTTTCTATATTATACATTCAAAAGCATATTTAAAATAAAAATAGATTCTACACATGAACTAGAATCATTTTAGCAAATTATAATCCGAATAAAATCTATATTCATTTTCAATAAAAAATAATCAATCTAATACAAAATGGAAAACAGCTGCTAACTATGTTAAAGTTTTATTAATTAGATAAATTTCTCCAAACCACCAACTTTAAGATTAATTAACCAAATTAAATTATATTGGTATTTTTAAGACCACAAAAAATTATTTGATTTAATCTAACTGAAGAAATGTTTAAATCTAAGTTAGTCTTGCTTTGCACAATTGTTATAACAAAATAATTCAACCCTGGACCTTTCCCTTGTCTCTTGAAAGGGCTTCGAAAAAGCAACGTTGATATTCTGAGAGGGTACACGTTAGGTCAAGGGTTGCGGCCAAACCCTCTGCTTTTTGCTTGGTTTTTTGGCTTCAGAAACAATAGGGTTATGGGACCAAAGCTTTTTTGCTTTCCTTTGAAAGGGACCAAAGCACTGATTTATGTAAATCGTGATTAATTTAGCTGCGTCAACTTAGTTATCGTTTGGGTTTTTTTCTCTGTCTGCTTGCTTTTCGTATTCCGTGGATTAAATTACATCCTGGTGCTATCTCTGACGTGATTGAATTATTAAAAAAGAACAAAAAGACTAATGTAGACTGAATCCTTATACGAAATATAGGATTTTTACTTACTAAAATATACGTTGTATCATATAAAGAGAAAGAAGGAAGTATTGTGGTGACATTTAATTTTAAAGGATTTACAAGTTTCCAAAAAAGTATATACATTTTTTTAAATAAATTTTTATTTGTCGTCGTTTATGCGTTGAGCCCTAACTAGGGCCGATTTTGATTAAAATTGACGTAAACATTATACCAGGTCCAAAGAAAATAATACTTATGGAAATCAAAAGAATCCTTACGGACCGATTAATATAATAAGTGGAATCGAACCATTTTTAATAAATTTACCTATTTTTTAAGTCTATTTTGTTATTCTCATGGCCTTGTTTATCAGAAAAAAATGCGTGTGGTTTCACGGGACACCCGGTAGGAACAATGTTCCTTAAGCTTTTCATTAAATATAAATTATAAAATCACACACCCAAGTATCTTGCTAACTATTTATACATGGCGGAGTTAGAAAAGAGACCAAATTTAAAGTAACTAACTGTTTGCAATTAGCGAAAATTTAAAGAAATGCATTATTATTATCATTGAAGCAAGTGTCTTGCAATAAATATTTATTGATTATTGAGAAAAAAGTTAATATAGAAAAAACAATTCTTTATAGAGTATGGTTGTAGTANCAATGTTTGGCAGACTGCGGAATCTACTAGGCGTTACGAGTTCCTCTGCAGAAAGGAAAAGTTGAAGAGTCTTCAAAGGAGGCTGTTGAAAAATGAACATTGTTGAAGCCTCTAGAGTATTTTATATTTAGGTATGTCAAAATGTTAAGTTGACATGACAGTTGTAATATTAATTTTTGTACAGTTGATTAAAGCAGAGTGTGCGTAGGCGTGAGACGTATCGTTTTTGTGCTTCCGTTATACCTATATATATTTAAGTACTACATTCATTTTAACACATATCGCCTTGAAAAGCGTTTGAGAAAATTGAAAAAAAGTTTAATTTAAAAAATCGGATATCTAAACTTCAATTTCAGAAGTATGGCAGATGTGTAATGCTTGTAAACTTTATATACAATGCACTGTTTTTTTAACAAGCTTCACATTTTTGTCCGGGACAAATCTTGTAACCTATAAATACAAGTGCAATGCTATATGTATTATTCGATGTAATGCTTAAATAAACATATAGGCTTGATAATGAACGGATAGGTCGAAACGTCGCCATTTTTAAGTAAAGTATTTGCTATTTTTTACCTTGAAGAGGATCTACTTATATAAGAACATTAAAAGTACAAGAGTATTACCACCGACTTTCATTATATTTATCTCAATAATGTACTATTATCGGGTAATTTCGGAAAGTGGGTCAAATTTAGGTTACAAAATTTGGCACTCCAGTGGGGATCATGCTAGTTCTCAATAAAAATTGATACGTCAAACACGAAAGAAATTTTCTCATATGAATAATGAGTTTGAATGTAAATCCCAAAATATATTATTTAAATGTGCATTAAATTGTTTAAATTTTAATAATAATAAAATCCAACCTAAAATTTTGATAATGTTAGGTACACGTCATTTAAAATAATAATTATTATAAAAGACTTAAATATAACTAAAGAAACTCGATAAAGCATTATTTTTAAAACAGTTTAAAAAATTATCGGGCAAATTAATATATTTTCCTAAAATTACCTGTTAAGAAAAAAACTATCTCGTTTCTTTTACACGGCCTAAATGATTCCAATTCATTTGCATTAAGACCTTAAGCTCATTTAAATCGGGAAGAGGGGTTCTGCTGAAGCTGAAAAAGACCTCAAGGAAGGAGAAAAGCGATAATAGGGAAAGGGAATATCATGATTACACCCCTGTCTTAAGATACTATTTAAAGCCAGGACCCTTTTCTTCGTTATTTCCCTTGGTCTTGTATAAGGCACAGTATAATTGATTTTCTAATAAAGTTATTTTAATTATGTTAATGTTTTAATGACTCCTTTAGGTCACAAGAATTGTTTTACAAAAGTTCTGAGGAAACAACAGGCTAAAGAGAGGGGGAATAATAATGCAATATCTTCTCATCTGTTAATAAAGAGTTGAATACATGTTTAGGTGAGAAAAAGATTTGAAATATACAGAGATAGTTGACATACCTTTACTTCATTTTAATTAAAAGAATTCTCGTCTTTATCCTTTCCAGTGGGAAAAAAAAGGCTAAAAAGTCATTAAGAGACGTTTTTCCAGGAGATACTTAACGCTCCATTAATGCGGCGAAAAATACCCAGTCTCTACCTCCTCCTACAAAAACAAACGAAAATAGGTCATTAAGTTAATTGTACCCATATAAATTTTCGGCTAACATTTTAAATTAAAAGACGTGAAAGAGAGACTTTAAAAAGAAATATTACTTTAAAACATTTTAAATGCGTTCTCTTCATTCACAAACACACGCGTGTATATAATAAAGAAGACATATTTTTACAGTTATTATTCTGTTTATATGCGTATATCCATTTGTTTGGTTTATTTAACTTTTTAATCTCAATTTATGATGTAATTTTTTAAACAATTTATTTCTTTTATGCAAAATTATAATATGTAGGTATTTATATAATACGTCAAATGTAGATGCCCTGCAATTAACGATAAGACTTTTAATGAAAGAATTTGCAACTTTATATTTTTGAAACCAATTTCGATATTAGAATTTAGAAGGTTAAATTTCACAGTTAAATAAACAGGTAAAGAGTGTGCAGCTTACACTGCTAGAGTACGTATGCAACACTGTTTTGTTTTGCTCAGTAACCTATTGATGGTGCTTTTAAAAATGCTAAAATATCCTACTTTGAACTATCCTATTGGTCTGATATTCTCAAAACACATAAACCAACTTCTGGTAAAGTATTTTCTTGTCAGAGAACCGGATTATAATCATATAAATATTTCGAAAAGAGCATAATTATAAAAATAGTATTTTTTCAATTAAAAAAAAAAAAAAAAACTTTTCTTGTTTTTTTTTAGATTTTTTGGACTTTACATAAGCGAGATAGAGGGGGGGGGGGGCACTTTTCACACTCACTTTAAACTCGGCTAAGCGCGCCCTGTCAAAGCTTATAACCAAAAATTATATATTTTTGTAATCAGCTCGTCGTATCCTTCAATACGATACCCCACACAGTGTCAAAAAAAAGAAAAAAATCACCCATAAGTTTTTTACCCTAATTTTTAAACATTTTTTTTTTAAGTCACTATATTTTTAAAATGTGTGGGTAGGTACTATACACATTTATGCCAAATTTAAAAGTGATCGGACTAGTGGTGTAGCTGTGAGAGCAGGTGACAGACGGAAGGACGGACAGTTACATGCAGGAAAATATAAGGTTGCTTGGTTTTGCCAACGAACGACAGACCCTAAAAAAAGACATGACACCTGGTGCTCAAAACATAGATAAATTTGTCTTCAGAGAGTGGAGTTTTCCTTGACAGATTCAAGAAAACTCTTGTTCCTCCCATTTTTAAAGACAGAGACAGATCGGAGCCTTAAAAACTTTAAATCGATTTCAGTCATTTAAAATTTCTCAAAACTCTTGGAAAAGTGCAATAAGTCAAGACTCTTTGACTTGTAAAATAAGCCTACATTCATCTCCAATAATCAGTTTGGCTAATGGTCGAATATTGGTACAAAGATGCTACTTCCGTCTATCAAAGTAGCAAGATGTTAATTTTAGTTAGTCACTTTTTGGCTTGGACAACATTAAGTAAGGTATAGTATTTGTTTTAGATCTTAAAAAAGCATACCATAGTGTAAGCCACAACACACATTTTAGTAAGAAAATTATTTAAATATGATATTAGGATTATCGTTTTAAATTGATTAAAGAGGGTGTCCCCTAAGCGACCCCATATTTTTGACCTCCTCAGGGTACGACAATTTCATCCCATTTATTTTCTTGTTATATATATGGATTTTAAAAAAGTCTAATTTTAGTGACGAAATTATTTCAAATGCTGATGACAACTGTTTTTATCTCATAATTGTAGACTCGTATAATTAAGACTCATTATCAAACGAAAGCTACTGAAATGTAAATTACAAATACACTCGTATATTAACATTTTATTAACGCCTAACCACCTAAACTGGCGAGTCCTAAAATAATTCATGCATATACCTTATGATAGGCTAATGAAAATTTCCTGCAATAATGCCTTTTTTATAATTTGCATATTTTGTGTGCGAATATGTACAGTGTACAGTGTGCCATAATTTTGAGTGGGGTATTAATAAAAGGTACTGATGAGTAGATTATTTTATACCTCCTTTAAAATGGAGGTTTTTAAAGTTCAAAGTTGTACTCTTTTATTTTGTTACCCGCACCATAACAAAAAGAAAATGGTGGGTATCAAAGAAAAGAGGTGCCCCATCCGCCTCTTATAGTTTGTTACCCACCTATATTGATGTCCATAAAATGTTGAAAAGTAGAATAAGTAACAAAGCTAATATCCATTAACACATAGGGATTAGTAGTCTAATTTACTTTGGGACAAAGGAATATCACACTTTCGTATATGTAACTTAAAAATTAAAAAGGTGGGTAACAAATTAAAAGAGTGCCTATAATGTCAGTTTAAAATGTGATTTAAAATTCAAATAGGTAATTACTTATAAATGCACCAAATGCTCGAAAATTGTGGTGTTTTACTAGGTGTACAATAATAAATTTTATAGACTTGAATAACTTGAAAAATCTTCAAAGGATTTCTTAGTTTTAAACTGATTTTCCAGTTGATAAATGAATTAAGTTTGAATATAATGTAGTGCTAAATTTAGATTAATTAAATCTATCAAGCAGGCAAATCCTTTTGTGGTATGTTGTATTGAGAGGGATGAATGAGGTAATGGTAGATTCAAGCGAGATGAGTTTCTGTCAAGTAGACGGAGCTTGGTTTCTATTCAGCACAGTTGAACCGAGTTAGTAGCCGTCTGGGAAACGGACCTTTTCACCCTAACTAGAGGAAATCTAATCCACTCGTTTTCACGGACCAGCAGGCCAGGTTAATGGCTTCACATTAGAACCTGGTTTCAGCTCAACCTTTCCTCAAGTAACACTACTACTAATCCCCAAGTTTCTTCATCATCTGGTATCGATCACAGAGAACCAGAGTTCGTATATTCTTTGAAAGAGATTGAGCTCAAATTTACTGCTGACTCTTGTTTCGAAAGTAAATATTATTTACCTCCAGCAGGGAGAAAAAGTGAACTTTCCTACCTAGTTTACAGGGAGGAAAGTTACTCATTGCACCCGGGCGGGTGGAAAAGGGAGTAAAAATAAGGGAATCATGAACTCTCATGATTCCCTCCAGTGTTGCCCTAGATAAAGCACACGTAAATAAGGTTGGTGCAAATACACATTTTATTTACTAACTTTTGTTTCATGTTTAAATCTGTAATGTCATCTTCACACATATCATGTAACCCCCACTACGGTTGCCATAGTGATTCATCAGTAAAAGAAACAAACAAGTTAAAAGTGAAATCATAATTTCAAAATGTAGATTAACTAATCCATATTTAGAGACATCAGTTGTCAACACCACGACTCGGCTTCCAGCTGACTCCCCCATTTAATTTTAGCATTGAAATTCAAATAATTACTATCTATAATTTAAT
Organism: Gerris buenoi; assembly: GCA_001010745.2. Taxonomy (NCBI): domain Eukaryota; kingdom Metazoa; phylum Arthropoda; class Insecta; order Hemiptera; family Gerridae; genus Gerris; species Gerris buenoi. The sequence goes on along the minus strand of KZ651604.1, from coordinate 75,950 downwards.
TTTAACGTGATTAAACTTATTTAGAGAATTATTAATATTATCTATATCTAACTATTTTTTTGGTTTAATAAAATTTAAACTTGTATTTTTTGTTGACTAAGTTATTTAAAATTAAAATCTTTCCATATTTTTTTCTCCCTTCTGGAGGTAAAATCTTGTACATAGCTTGGGAGTAAAAATCACTTGCACCTTCGCGATAATTAACTCCCTCGGCTCCACCTCGGGAGTGAACGCTATGGTTCCCTCGGCTTCGCCTTAGGAAACAACTACATCGCTCAGGGTGCAATCACTTACCTTACTCCCTTGGTGCGTAAATAACTATTTTATATAATTGATATGTTCTACTAAACCCATTTATTCAAGCATAATTCTGTTTATCCTCAAACTCCCAACGGACGACAGACGTGGCACTCTAAGGCGAAGCATGAAACATGAGATCATTTCTTTTCAATGTTACATGCTGCTAAATATCACGTTAGCTATAGAAAGTACTGAAAAGGACTGTCAAGAAAATTCCTGAGAAAGACTGATTTAGCGATTTTTTTTTTTGCAAGGTGTGTGCATAGTTATGGAATAAGAAGGGTGAGGTGAAGATGCGTGAGTATAGTGTAGAACAGCGGCTTAGGTATAGTGGGGAAAGGCAGACTACTATCTACTTTCCTTGTCTCTCTGACATTCCGATATACCTACTTTCAAGTTCTCCCTTACCCCTCTAATCACCCTCTCTCTTTCTACACACAGTTTAGTATGTCTCTCAAGCCCTCTCTTTTCTCCCCGGACTACCCCCTTTTTCTCCTATCGCGCTCTTTCACACAGGTTTTGTATAGCACTCTCACTGAACTCGTTTGTTTACAAAACTTTTTTAATAACATAAATAGATATTATAATTCCTTCTTCTTCCTTTTCTTTCAAATGAATTATTTTTTACTATTAAATTTACCACTGAACAGAGGCATTTAAAATTGCCTTAGCTTTGAGGCTTAACTGCTACAACCAATTTGAATTTTGCTCTTAATTAAATTTGATATACATATTACTCATTTGCGTCAAATATCGACCCAACATCGTAAAAAACAAAAATAATTGTTGATTTGTTGTTGATTTGACAAAGTGTTTGACTTGATAAAGTATATCGTTTTAACTTTTACTTATAGTCTACTAATAAGATTTTAATTAAAAAAATGTCTCGAGAAAAATTATAACTATTAATGAGAAAGTTGTCTGGTAATTTGTTTTTCAGGTTTCAATACCTGAAAAACAAATCGCTAGACAACTAAAAAAAAACTCGTATAATTAAGCAATTAAAAAAGTTAATTTCATTAAAAATAAATGAATGCAAAATATGACACCATTATCTAGTTTTCTGTCAAAGGTAGATGATAAAAGTTTTATACAATATTTTTTCTATTTATGAATAAAATTTAAATAACTCTATTACTAAATCAGGTTTATTTCAGTGTAAAATTCAGACAATGATTTGTCCTAACTATAAATAAAGTGAGTGCATAATGTAAATTTTTCAGCCGAGTAAAAGAGTGAGAAATTTAAGGAAAGACAAAACATTTAAGACCTAATTAAACATAAAATTTTTATGTTTCACGCTCTAAAAAGTCAGCAAATAGACTTAGCTCTATAAATAATTTACGTAATAGTTCAAGGGTTAAATTTTGTTTTAATCTTTTATGTGTGATAATAGACTTCAATTAAATATAACAAATTAGTAAGTAAAGTACTCTTTAGACCGAGTAGAAATCAGAAATAAAGAAGTATTATCAAAAAAGAAATTAAACTATGAGGAAATTTTCAGTTTTCGATAAGGAAAAGTCAAAGTATAAGTGTATATAGAACATTTAATGACTTTGAGATCTCTTGAGTTTAAAATCCAACTCAGTAAAATAGAGTTCGTATTGGTGAAGATAAAGATGTCTTCTTTATGCCTTTAAGTATTTTAGGAGTTATAATAAAACCATCATTGCGATGCTTTCCCTATAGGGTATACTATTCTAAGTATCTTTTTTTATAGCAAGCATCACCTGGCCTAAAATTTAAATAGGAAGACTTAAAAAATAAAAATGCTACTCTGAATCCAAAACCTTATAACTCACTTAATTCCTATCACATACTTAATCCTATCACATACTTTATTGATTTTATGCTTTTACAAGCCATTATTGTCTAATCTGTTTAGTTTTTCTCTCGTTTATTTAATCAGTCAAAATTGTTTTGAGTTTTACATAAATTAAAGTACCAATTTAGCAAAATTAAAAGAGCGCAGATGGCTCAAATTAATCTAGGGCTATCTGGGGGTTACTTTCGATAAATTATAAAATTTTCAATCAAAACTGATAAGTACTTTTGAATCTATAGGGGTAAATAAATGTATGTTTGTGCGCATTGGTGAGAAACAAATGGGTGGATTTCTGTCTTGGAATTTTTGTAATCGGAGACAAAATATTTTCAAGCGAGATAAGCTATGAGATCATTCTGAAGAACGATCTCATTGCTTCCGTTACCTTCGGTAAGCTCGGAAGCAAAAATAAAAATATATTTAGTGGTTATAATTGAGGCTTTGAAAATGGTTATTTTTCCCCTTGTTTGTTCTCTAAAAATAAGCTTATGGCAATCCCATCGATTCCTTTTCATAAACTTATATATTTATTTCTAAATGTTTCAGTGGACTCAGGGAATGAATTGGACGCAGCTAAGGCTTACCTAAAGGAATTGGATGTTACACAGTTTGTATGGACAGGGCTTAGGAAGAGCGGACCCGAATCCACTTTCCTCTGGCCGTAAGTCACTTTGCAGTGGAGCTTTATATTCTTTGTAAAACTTTCTAAAACCCTCCCACTCTTAATAGAAGAGTTTTAAGTTCTACTTGATTTCTCGAAATCTCTGTTTAATCAGCTAGCTATTTGATCTGCTATATACTTAATCGCGGAGGAACTTTAATGGTTAGAGAATTTTTTATCTATATCTATTTTGATGCGTGCACTAATGTCAAGTCACAGAACAGCACACGGTTCACCGTTCTCTTGACAGATTGAATCTTTCGCTGTTTACGTCTACGCACCTCTTCCTCCTTATCACCCTACAACTCTAACAACAGTTATCACTCAGACTCATTACCTTTCTCTAATCCGTGTCACGGTAGGCCTACCGATTGTCTCAGAGTCTCAATCAGTTTACAATTGAAGCAAAAAGTTATTTTTAAAATAATTAATATAAAAATTTCATTTTTTAAAACTGGTATTATGTACATTTTTTTTTTTTTTTTTTTGTTTCTGTATTCTTTACCTTAGTTGTTTCTATGGGGAAGATTGAATGACGGGAAGTGGTTCAAAATTGGGGTAATAGGTGTGCGATGAAACTTACAAAGCAAAGTAATATAAGACCAGTAAAAAATGCATTACACATAAACAAGTACATTTTTCAGACTTCAGACTTGCTTCACCCCATACCCTCCTAACAAAACATATTCATATTCCATGTTATCTCCCTTGGTTACTTTGCAGTATAAGGGAATATGTATCAGGATAACCGCGCGGCTTGTCAAGATAGATTAATGTGGTCCATACTGTTCCTATTATAAGCTAATACATTCATTCAATTTTAGGGAGTAAAATTTGGGCTTAAATGGAGATACTAAAGGGCCCATATACACGGTTAAAATGTTAACGCATACATTTTGACCGAGTATGGGGTTGTTTGAAGTTTGCGCAAACATGATGTTAGACGTGTATTGGCCTAAATTTGCCCGACGTCAGGTTTGCGCAAAATGTTTGATTGTGTATCGGCCTTAAAGCCCCCCATACACGATCAATTGCGCAAACATTTTGACCGTGTATGGGTGTCTTTAAGAGGCTTAACAGCCTCTTAAAATGTAAAATTTAATTAAATCAGAACTGATTTAATTAGATTGCACATTTTCTCACTTCTTACACATCTTATAAAGTCAAATGTATTTATATTTTATTCTATTCACATTATTATCCATAATAGGTATTTATGATAAAATGCTTTAATAAAGTTTTTTGTATAAAATGGTATTTATTTTTTCAATAATCCTTTTAAAAAAATATTTTCAAAGAATAAAGAGACGAGTGAAAATTTCCAAAATTTCCACGGTAAATATTAGTAATGTGGAGTATTTTTTTGTCCATGTTGAAAGGCTTCAACCATTAAGTTGATTATTACATTAAGCTTTGATCAACCTTAAATTACATAAATATAGGCAGGAAAATTACACTTTTATCTTCTATCCAAGGTTATTTTCAACAAAAAGTTTTTTTTTTTTTTGTTTTTCCCCTAAAGGCAAAGCTTTTATATTGCATAATGTCATTAACAAAGTAATAAGTTTTTCGTGTCGTGTTTGTTTTAAAAAAGTTTTCAAAAAAAACTTGGCAGATTTTAATCTGTTTTCTGTTGTGAAACTTAAGAGAGACTGGTTCTCGTCAGTCTCTAACCCTCGTATCTTAAATTAGAACGACAGTAATGATAAACCAAAATTAGAAGAAATGAAGAAAAAAAAAATCTAATTTAAAGTAGTCCTACAATGCTTTTTTGACCCTTTTTCCCCACTAAAAAAGTTTTTCAAGACTCATAATTTATTCTTGTAATTTTTTAAATAATATTTCTTGACGTTAACAAAATAAAAATTATGTTTCTTTTTTTTGTAGTTCTACTTTTTTTTTTTTAGTTCTGCTTGTTTAAGAATAATTTTTATTTCTGGTACTTAAAGGAAAAAAATAACCATTAGACAAACTCAAACCAAATTTTCTAANTCGTCAATGAACTATACTAGAGTCATCCCAAAGTATTGGAGATAACAACTATATTGGTTATGTTTAGATAAATCATCCCCCGAAGCAAAATCGATGAATAAATTTTAGTTCCGAATTTGGGGGGAGGCTATCCCTCTAAAACTCATATAGGTCAGAGAAAACTCAGACAAATTTTCTCATATACGATTTAATAATTACTTTGCCCAGTGTTTTTCATTTATTAGTTTTTGTTGGTAAATTTAATTATTATTGAACATTTTATCAAAATGTATCATAAAAATTTACTTCTTCTGGATGGGGAATCGAACCCGGCTTCTTTCCGTCCGCTTTTAAAGCTATTTTTACCGGTAAAACGGCTTGTATAGTTAGATTTGTATTTAAATGGACACCATTTTAGAATCAAAATCGTCGGAACCGTTTTCGTGAATTTTTGGGGGGTAGCAAATTTGGAGCTAATATATTCATCGATTTTTCATCGTATTATTTCACCTCGGAGTATGATTTTTCTTAGCATTTATTCCAAAATTCATGAGATTGTGATACCAGATCATAAATATAATTAGTTAAATAATAAATGTAATTAGTTTTATACTAATAATTTAACAATTATCGAATCTATTTACGAATACATTATTGAAACTCATCATGAGAAAGTTATTATTATATTTTACAAAATAAATGAATAAGAAACCATAAATGACATATTTATTTTTATGTTATTATCAATTTTTATTTCTTGGAGTAACCGCGAAACCGGAAATGTGCTTCAATGACCATATTTTATTTTTTGAAGGATCAAGTATGCTTTTTTCTTTTCTGTTCCTCACATCTAAGGTAGAAAAATACTTTGTTTTGGTAAAGCTCTAGTAAAATGAAAGGCAGATGCTAAGCAAAGCCAGCAACCTTGTATTTCCAGGGGTTGAAGCTTCAGACTTCAGACTTGCTTCACCCCATACCCTCCTAACAAAACATATTCATATTCCATGTTATCTCCCTTGGTTACTTTGCAGTAAAATAAGGGAATATGTATCAGGATAACCGCGCGGCTTGTCAAGATAGATTTATGTGGTCCATACTGTTCCTATTATAAGCTAATACATTCATTCAATTTTCTCTTTTTCAATACGTCACAATATTAAAAATCATATTCAAGTAGAAAATAAAATATGATGTTTCATATGTTACGAAAAATGAGGGAATAATGTATGGGTAAGTAAAAAATTGTTTGTAAAATGATATTGAAAATGTCTATAATCAAATTTAATATAGTACGAAGGTAATATGACATTACTTTATGCTAGAAAAATAAATTAGATAAACTTGGAGAAATATTACAGTTCTCTGTCAATAACTCAAGTAAAATAGTCTGCCAATTTGTGTGGCACATATATGCTTCCTCGCGTCCTATGGCTGTATAATTTGGCATAGGAGAATTAAAAGTATGTTAAATTTAATATTGAATGTGCATATAGACTGTTAAAATCCAGCTGCAGTCTTATTTCGATAAACCATTAATATTTAGTTAAAATCAATTGAGTACTTTTGAAGATATAGGTGTGTTATTAAAAATACGTGTGGTGTCCCAGGGCACCCGGTAGGAACGAAGTTCCTTACATTTTTCATAAAATATATTTATAAAATCACACTGCTAAGTACGTATATGTTGCTAACTACTTGTACATGGCGGAGTTAGAAAAGAGACAAAATTAAAAGTAGTTAACTGTGTACTTAGCCGTTGTTATCTTTATTTTCAACGTCCAAGTTTAAGACGTTTTAGGTCCACTCTAACAAATTTAGCAATCTTTATCACTTCATAACAGTGTCAGTGTTCATTTTACCAAAAAAAATTATTTATAAAGTTGTTTGTCTCATTAAATAGATGAAGTTACAATTTTTCTTGGATTAAGTACGCAGTATTATAATAATTCTGCGTACTTAATATATTCAAACTACCCAATATATTCAAAAAAGCGTCAGCACAGATCAATTTTACTTTTAATATGACCGTGATTATATTTTCTATATTTACAAAACAAAGTGACATTTTGACATATAACAAACATAAACAAAACAAGTCAAGGAACAGGTTTGGTAATAACATTTTTTCCCGTCTAACATTAACATAACATTTTTGAAGCTTACATTTACGCGAGCTTTGCTCGTGAACGGTTGGGCGGATAACGTTGTCCAACGAACTCAGCCTGGGTTTTGGTAAAATGATCATGTGTACCAAATTTCAACAAACTCGGTGATCTTTTACTCAAGTTATCTTCATCAGTAGATTTCGTGACAGTGATTTTGTGACGGTTATTATGTGACGGTGATTTTGGTCATTATTTTCGGATTCACTCCTGGGCTCCAGAAAGTGCCATAAGGAACTTCGTTCCAAAAAGTTTATGCCGCATGTAGAAGAGAATGCAATGAGCGAAAATGGTTGAACTTGATAGGATGGAACCAACAAGTAGCTAATTATGGCTTACCATCCAAATTTAGTCATAATCGGATGAATGGNCAATGTCAGTGTTCGTTTTACTAAAAAAAACTATTTATAAAGTTGTTTGTCTCATTAAATAGATGAAGTGACAATTTTTCTTGGATTAAGTACGCAATATTATAATAATATACCTAATATATTTAAATAAGCATCAGCACAGATCAATTTACTTTTAATATGACCGTGATTATATTTTCTATATTTACAAAACAAAGTGACATTTTGACATATAATAAAAATAAACAAAACAAGTCAAGGAACAGGCTTCATAATAACATTTTTTCCCGTCTAACATTAACATAACATTTTTGAAGCTTACATTTACGCGAGCTTTGCTCTTGAACGCTTGGGCGGATAACTGAGTTCGTTGCCCAACGAACTCAGCCTGGGCTTTGGTAAAATGATCATGTGTACCAAATTTCAACTAACTCGGTGATCTTTCACTCAATTTATCGTCATTAGTAGATTTCGTGACGGTGATTTTGCGTGACGGTTATTTTGTGACGATGATTTTGGTCGTTTTTTTCGGATTCACTCCTGGGCTCCAGAACGTGCCATAAGGAACTTCGTTCCAAAAAGTTTATGCCGCATGTAGAAGAGAATGCAATGAGCGAAAATGGTTGAACTTGATACGATGGAACCAACAAGTAGCTAATTATGGCTTACCATCCAAATTTAGTCATAATCGGATGAATGGGCTTTTAAATTATGATGGTTCGAAAACATACTAAACATATCGACCAAACAGACACGAAACCAAAAATGTTCCCTGAAGTCTGAAACGAATTTCTGTGTGGGTATCTTGAATCGGAGATCAGAATGATCACAATGCTTCTGAGCTAACCAAAGGTAAGCTCAAAAAATATATAAAGTAATAATAGAAGTGTATTCGTACATCATGGAAGATGTGTAGTTCAATAACCAAACAACGTCTTCACACAAAATATTTTAATTCAATCAATTGACCTGTTTTGGTTGTTCTAAGCAGCCTTCTTCAAATAATCTAGAATCTAGAGGTTAGTGGATTGACCTTGAAAGTACAAGAGCTACTTGTACTTTCGAAGTCAATCCAGAAACCTCTAGATTATCTGAAGAAGTGAAGAAGGCTGCTTTAAAACAGGCTCAATTGTTGAAACAGGTCAATTGATTCAATTACAATTTTATGTGAAAAGACGCTGTTTGGTCATTGAACTACACCTAAACACAGTCGATACATGTACAGATAAATAGTATTAATGGTTTTCAATATAAATTACATTCTTACTTTACATAGAATAGTAAAATAAGTTGATACTAGGTACTACTTTTTTACTTTAACATCCCCATACATCCGTTTGTCTTAACATTTATTTAGACAAAGGAAGATTAACAGAGTAGTATATATTCCTTAGTATAAAAGACAAAGGGATATTTTTAGTCAAATGTACCTTGAGACAAATAAAAGGAATATAAATATGTATATAAAATGAATATATAAAATATAAGGAATAAAAGGAATATCACACTTGTTTATATAAAAGTGATAAAATCCCTCATTCTACTTATTCTAATTCACTATTAAGAGAAAGGGATATTTAATATTCGCTAAGAAAACTGTAGAACTCATTGTCCCTCAGATTTCAGTAAAAGATTTAGTCTTACACATGATAAGACTAGATTAAAAATAGCGTAATAAAACTGTCCCAGGAGTCTCAATATCTTGGGGAGACCAACACACAAACCTTTGAGAAATTCGTAGGGCAGAGTATTGTTTAGAACCAAGGAAGGTACTAAAGTAAAAAAGTGCCAATTCTTTTTATCAACATTATATTCTTATCAAAACAGACAAGTGTTGTTATTCAGGAGTAAATGCAAAAACCTAATTATTAACAATAAAAAAAAAAAAAATAATGAAAGTTTTGTAAAGGTGGTTTACAATCGCCGAGATCTCACAGTTATCTGTGAGAGAAGAGAATTTAGACTCAATAGATATATCTGGACAGTTAGTCAACAATTTTACAGGGAAAGTACATCCATTTTGGACAGTAGACAGTTTATGTAATTATTTTATTTTCACCACTAAGAATTACGGCTTAAGGCTATGGTGGAAAGTCACTTACTTAATTTAAACTGCAGTCATCAAAAACCATCGAACCTTATAATTAAATCAAAAACCATCGCGAGTTTAGGCCTAAGTTGGCCTAAAGTTATAACTTTTGATGGAAAAACTACTGAGTATCTTAAAACAGTTATAATCTCTAGTCATCAGTAACACCTCATGACGAGTAAATAAGGTTTGTTGTGGCATAGTATGGCTAAATAACACGTTTTAGGATGAATAATATGCTAAAAGAATTCAGAAATACTGCGAGAGAGAACTAAAAATAATACTTAAATATTAAGAAGAGTATTGACCAGAAGAGAAGTGCACCAGAGTTTTAATCATGTATAAGTATTAAGTATTGACGTTTTTGCCCTAAAAATAGGCTCACATAAATAAATACTTACTAAAAGTTGCACGACAAACTTCACCCAAGTGAATATCTTTAAAGTGTTGGTAGGAAGGGAGGAGTTGCAAATAAATGCTTTAAATGAAAATAACCGTAGTTATTTAAAGAATATAATTTCATGAATAAAAGAATCCCTCTCACTTAAATAAATAAATTCGCGACCTTAAACTAACATGCAAAATATACCAGAGAACACGTTTTAAAGTTATTATCATGAGAAATTATAAGAATTATAATTATGGTTTTTTTCTAATAAATAAATTAAATATAACGCGGTATTATATTGCCCGTATTATAATTAATCAATACTTAATTTAATTCCAATATCACAGATATCACAGACATAGAATTATATATTAACAACTTGTTAATATCTTTTGACAATCATTAGTAGTTGAAATATTATATTTTTGTTTATAATTGACAATCAATGACATCAATTTTNAAACGAATTTCTGTGTGGGTATCTTGAATCAGAGATCAGAATGATCACAATGCTTCTGAGCTAACCAAAGGTAAGCTCAAAAAATATATAAAGTAATAATAGAAGTGTATTCGTACATCATGGAAGATGTGTAGTTCAATAACCAAACAACGTCTTCACACAAAATATTTTAATTCAATCAATTGACCTGTTTTGGTTGTTCTAAGCAGCCTTCTTCAGATAATCTAGAATCTAGAGGTTAGTGGATCGACCTTGAAAGTACAAAAGCTACTTGTACTTTCGAAGTCAATCCAGAAACCTCTAGATTATCTGAAGGAGTGAAGAAGGCTGCTTTAAAACAGGCTCAATTGTTGAAACAGGTCAATTGATTCAATTACAATTTTATGTGAAAAGACGCTGTTTGGTCATTGAACTACACCTAAACACAGTCGATACATGTACAGATAAATAGTATTAATGGTTTTCAATATAAATTACATTCTTACTTTACATAGAATAGTAAAATAAGTTGATACTAGGTACTACTTTTTTACTTTAACATCCCCATACATCCGTTTGTCTTAACATTTATTTAGACAAAGGAAGATTAACAGAGTAGTATATATTCCTTAGTATAAAAGACAAAGGGATATTTTTAGTCAAATGTACCTTGAGACAAATAAAAGGAATATAAATATGTATATAAAATGAATATATAAAATATAAGGAATAAAAGGAATATCACACTTGTTTATATAAAAGTGATAAAATCCCTCATTCTACTTATTCTAATTCACTATTAAGAGAAAGGGATATTTAATATTCGCTAAGAAAACTGTAGAACTCATTGTCCCTCAGATTTCAGTAAAAGATTTAGTCTTACACATGATAAGACTAGATTAAAAATAGCGTAATAAAACTGTCCCAGGAGTCTCAATATCTTGGGGAGACCAACACACAAACCTTTGAGAAATTCGTAGGGCAGAGTATTGTTTAGAACCAAGGAAGGTACTAAAGTAAAAAAGTGCCAATTCTTTTTATCAANCAATGATACCTTTGACGATTTTGACGATTCATTTCAAAGGCACAGGGGAAAAATCCTTATTTTTCGAAAAGAAACAGCTGATTTCATACGAAGTTGATTCCCTTTCCATTGTGACCTAAATCATTTATTCTCTATGACAGTTGTCCTCTATGACAGTTGTCCTCTATGTTGATTGTCTCTCGCATTTTTGTGTGATAATTTTACATTTGTTAGTGAAGCTTTAATATGTATTGCTGCTCGAAAGTTGAGAGGACTCATATAAGTTTTAGGAATGTACTTGCTAAAGGAAATTGTCGGTGAACAATGATAGATGAGGATTCATGCATGTTCAATAAAAATAACATGACTGAGTGGAAAATTTTTAAGCAGAAATACTTGCATTCATACCACATTCGGCGCTTTCAGGAACTTATTTCTGCTGATTATATCCTCCGTGTATTGCATTTTGTCAATGGTTTCTTCAAACATTGATTCAAATCCCATAACCACTGACAATGATTCTTTTTACTGCTGAAGCAAATTTCTTTAAAAAAAAAATGCAATTAGAAACATAACCATGTGTGGGCAGATGGAAATCCGCATGCGACACTTGAAGATCGATTCTAATATAATTTTACTTATAAATGTTTAGGTTGAGATTGAGGGTAACTGTCTTATTGGACCGGTATTTCTAGCGGGAAGACTTACCTATATATCGACTTCTTACCAGTATATCGGAATTTTGGCAAGAATTACCACCTGGATTTCTAGAGAATGTACCAACGAAGATATAATAGCAATGAGGATTCCAATGTAGTTTATGCATGATGGTTTCTCGTAATATCTTTTATATAATCGAGTAGTGTCCCGACGACGGGCGTCGGCGACGGCGACTCACCTCTAAATGATTTATAACGTTAAATTGATGAGCTATAAGCTGGATTTGAACCAGTGACCTCCAGCTCATTAAGCGAACCACTAAGCCACCCCACTGTAATGAATCGCTCTGCATAAAACTTACTATTTAAACAGTACATATCTATTTAAATATTTTAATTATAACTAGCTCTTTTTTTAACCATATTTATTCTGCCCGTTACCACGGGCAGAATAAATATAGCGATATAAATATATCGCTGGGTTAGCCAAGCTGGAAGGCCTCACTTACGCTGATGGCTCATTTAAGCCTGATCGTCCGACTTAAATCTCTTGGTTTTCTTCCAGTAATACCTGATAAATCTGATATCCTAATAAATCTGATAATAGAAGAGTGTGATATAATAAAAAACACGCCTGCTATTTTTGAGAAAGTTTGGCAGTAAAAGAGGGAATGATTGGAAGCAGGCATCATAGCTGGAGGTAGTAATTTTCAGCAATATTTGTAGAATTTTAAAAGTAATAAATAATTAATTTAAAAAAAAAAAAAAAAAAAAAAAAAAATGAAAAAGAAAAAGAAAAAGAATAACTGGATGTCAAAAAATATCTCTTGTTATACTTTTCGTCGTTTTCCGAAAAAAAGTTACGTTACTCACGGAAAATACATATAAACTTTTAGTAAAGAAGAATTGCTTACTTTTCTTTATTTTATGTCCTGGATTTTATCGTTGGTAGAAACAATACAATTTCCCTCCTAACATTTAGCAAGTTTACGTTTTTGTTGTTTTATCTAAAATAATCTTTCCGAGGTAATATATTCAGAAAACAGATAAACGTACCAAGAATAAAATACTTATATCATCAAGGGAATTGCATTTACATAAAATTTGACTGAAGTGTTGTAAAAAAAAGCTTATGCTTAATTGAGTCATTTGTAATGCTTTATTTTTTTTATTTTGATGGATTTATAATTATAGAACACCATCAAGAAGCATTTATTTTCAATTAATATATTTTGCTTACATCCTAAAAGGAAGCCCATTCCCAATTATTTACCTCGAATTTTCAGAAGATCACTATCTTCTGGTCACGATCAAAATTCAGGGGCTCAATTCCCTTTCTTATTTTACACTGCCCAAATTATAAAAAAAATCCCTCACCGGGGACAAAATTTTAGAAAATTCCCCTTTTCAGGAACCAAAATATAAAAATTCCTTGCTTGGCAGACATATTCATACCAAATACAATTATTTTTAAAGCGTAGTTAGTGAGGGGACTTGATTTCGAATACCTATATGACAACAAGACTCATAAAAGCCAATCGGAATACCCTCTTACAAAAGTTGTTAATGTCATACAAGGTAGCAAACGTCAAAATTTCAAGGTTCTAGTGCAATTGGTTCCGTAGATATCATATAAATCATGTCTTAGCGAGCACCTATAGGTTAAAAGGAACCTATCCTAAGTCTAGAGGGTTGGGAGAAGTCATGATGAGTCAGTCAGTGGTATTTGGATTATATATGTAGTATAAAACCTGTCTAGCTACACCTGTTTAGAAAACCTGTCTAGAAAACAATCCGAGAAAAAGTTTTCCCCTTATCTGGTTTCGAGCTTATACGGGTTCCAGCAGAGACATGTTTTACTAAACAGGGTGTATGCTTAAGCTGTGGCACAAATTAAGGGGCTTATTCCTAAGAGTATTTTAATAACAATGATACCTTTGACGATTTTGACGATTCATTTCAAAGGCACAGGGGAAAAATCCTTATTTTTCGAAAAGAAACAGCTGATTTCATACGAAGTTGATTCCCTTTCCATTGTGACCTAAATAATTTATTCTCTATGACAGTTGTCCTCTATGACAGTTGTCCTCTATGTTGATTGTCTCTCGCATTTTTGTGTGATAATTTTCATTATATTCTTATCAAAACAGACAAGTGTTGTTATTCAGGAGTAAATGCAAAAACCTAATTATTAACAATAAAAAAAAAAAAAAATAATGAAAGTTTTGTAAAGGTGGTTTACAATCGCCGAGATCTCACAGTTATCTGTGAGAGAAGAGAATTTAGACTCAATAGATATATCTGGACAGTTAGTCAACAATTTTACAGGGAAAGTACATCCATTTTGGACAGTAGACAGTTTATGTAATTATTTTATTTTCACCACTAAGAATTACGGCTTAAGGCTATGGTGGAAAGTCACTTACTTAATTTAAACTGCAGTCATCAAAAACCATCGAACCTTATAATTAAATCAAAAACCATCGCGAGTTTAGGCCAAAGTTGGCCTAAAGTTATAACTTTTGATGGAAAAACTACTGAGTATCTTAAAACAGTTATAATCTCTAGTCATCAGTAACACCTCATGACGAGTAAATAAGGTTTGTTGTGGCATAGTATGGCTAAATAACACGTTTTAGGATGAATAATATGCTAAAAGAATTCAGAAATACTGCGAGAGAGAACTAAAAATAATACTTAAATATTAAGAAAAGTATTGACCAGAAGAGAAGTGCACCAGAGTTTTAATCATGTATAAGTATTAAGTATTAACGTTTTTGCCCTAAAAATAGGCTCACATAAATAAATACTTACTAAAAGTTGCACGACAAACTTCACCCAAGTGAATATCTTTAAAGTGTTGGTAGGAAGGGAGGAGTTGCAAATAAATGCTTTAAATGAAAATAACCGTAGTTATTTAAAGAATATAATTTCATGAATAAAAGAATCCCTCTCACTTAAATAAATAAATTCGCGACCTTAAACTAACATGCAAAATATACCAGAGAACACGTTTTAAAGTTATTATCATGAGAAATTATAAGAATTATAATTATGGTTTTTTTCTAATAAATAAATTAAATATAACGCGGTATTATATTGCCCGTATTATAATTAATCAATACTTAATTTAATTCCAATATCACAGATATCACAGACATAGAATTATATATTAACAACTTGTTAATATCTTTTGACAATCATTAGTAGTTGAAATATTATATTTTTGTTTATAATTGACAATCAATGACATCAATTTTAAGTGGGTAATATATATATTTTTTTATAATACATTAATATAAATCTACATGTTAATTTTCATAAAAATACCTATTGTAAATTTAAAATTACAACTAGAAACATTTGTAAGATATAAATTTAAGTTTAACCTAGATTTCATAGTACATTGTGTATACAATGTCAAGTTCTATTTAAAAAAATAAAAATAAAAAATAAAAACTAAAGGGCTTTNAAGATATTAGTCAAATCACTTTAATATTTATTTGCTCAAATTTATTTGTATTTGATCGAAAAAACATATACATATTGATATTCCCCGTATTTTTTTTTCTTTTGCTCTAATGATATACTTCTAATATATGAATATATATATTTATGAAACCCCTTCACTTAACTCGGGAGTTTGGTAACGGAATAAATGAAAGAGATTTACCTGCACTTCATATAACAATAAAAAAAATAAAATAAAATAAAATAAAAAAAAGAATATAAAATAATAATTACAAGACTTAACTTTATAAAATCTAACTTAAAGTACGTGCACACAATGATTCATGTACATAAATTGTCATTTTTTTTTCTTCTTCAGTTAAATGTTTTAAAATGAGTTTTCTCTTAAATTGGTGGTATTAGGAAAGGCCTTTTACACAAAGTACAATTGAAAGTTTGGTCATGCGAGGGAAGGATAGAAGCACGTGTACGCCTAGTTGTGATTCCGAGGTCCAGTGGATACTAAACCCTTTCTAAAGGGTGAGTTGGTATAAGAAGCTTAGCGTAGCAAGGCCCAGAGTACCGGTGATGGCCCCAACAACGTTTCTAGTCTTAACTGCATGGGGCAGGGGATTGTGGGCTCAAACCACTCTAGTCTGTATGCAAACAACCCTTTAGAGAACCTACTCTAAAATTGAAGGACACTCACGCACCATTCTCTTTTGCTTTAATATTAAGACTAAATTAATATGTAAGCATAAGCATTACTTGATTAAATGAAATAACATAAAGATAAAAATTTATCGATCAAATATTCAAACAATATTTATTGAAATTCCAACAAAAATCTATTATGAAAAATTATCTAATAGTTTGATGTTTCCCTCTAAAATTTTACTGCAGAATATTATCGAGTGGATAAAAATGTTTTACTACACAGATATAACCCAATATTAGTGCTCCAAATCTTTTCATTCTTTTAAATTTCAAAAATGCTTGTTCTTATAAAATAGTTATAATAAATAAAATTGTTAAATTGTTTGTTAAATTGTTTTGGGTTAAATATTAACCCTTAGAACTTTGCTACTATATGGGTGTTCCATCCTTCTGCTTGTTTGCTATTTTAAATCAAAATTATAAAATAGAATTGTTTGTGGAAAACAATAAGAACTGTCGATGAGACACAGAAACTTGATATGTGTAATGTATTTGGTTATATACTTTATATGTAAAAGCATTATAACGTAATGTGGTTAAAATAGAGAGATATTAATATTAAATGTTCAATATTTGTTTTTATTGCGTTATAATCAAAAATAATATTCGTTTTTCGATACTTAAATTCCGCTATTAAATATGTAAACTATGCACGAATACTGTTGAATTTGTGATCTATAACTATTTTATTCTTGGAAGATATGCTCTTAAAAATATAAATGCTTCAAGGTAAATTTTTGTTTTAGCTGAACATGTATCGGTAAATTATTGATTGGAATAGGTCACACACAGCCCCTCTCATACCTCTACTATTCGCTCAGAATAATCTGACAACTCGAGCAGAATAATCAATACATTTTTACGATAAAATGTAACACTGAAATATTACCTGTTCTCAATTTTCTCATTTTATCTAATATCAATATTTTATATATATACATATATTATTAAAAAAATATATCAATAAATTGGATTATATGTAAATATATA
>KZ651604.1:18817-33888 GCA_001010745.2 Gerris buenoi | reverse complement strand
AGACAGACGACAGACGACGGACAGACATTTTTTAAAAACCACTTTTTTGGACTCAGGGGACCTCAAAACGTGTAAATCCATAAAAATCTCAAAATCGAATTTTCGCGCCATCACAATACTTTCTCTTTATATGAGAAAGTAAAAATTGTAATTCTAATCAATTTTCAGAGGAAACGTTTTATTTTATTTTATATATATACAATGGATAAAAGCTAACAATATTGACTTTTGATAAATAGATTTTTCCACCTGAATAATTTTGAAAAGCAAAATTTTATTTTAAAAAAAAGAATAGGATGAAATAGGTAGAGAAAGGAACTTCAATAGAAACGACATTTGTCCAAGAATAAGTAATGAAAGGGTGTAGGGTTTCGCGAACAAAGTGATGAAGGTTGGCAGGAATCTGGAGATGAAAGGGAGAGCCGGACCAAGTAGAGTAGGGCCCTAAGGGCAGGGAAAAGGGTCAAATATTCTAACCAGATCAAGTGACCCGAGGAGGTGGTGGAGTGGGCTCCTGCAAGCAATACCCTCTTCCTCTAGGCTAAGGCTAGTTTTATACGGTTACCTTTGATCCTGACCTAGAGAGATGTTCCTCTACACTCACAGAATCATCGCACAACAGGGTAACCTATCACAGGTACGCTATACTTTCATCATTCAAAGCCCAGCCTACTACAACCAATAAAGTTACCGTCTATAAATAAAGCACCTTAAAATGATAACATTATCATGAATGAAGATGAATAAATAAAGCATACATGTATTGTGCAGTGCTGCAAGGAAATAATTGTTTGATTACCATATAGACAACCTATAAGTTAGATCTTTGCCTCATAATTCGCTACTAAATTAATTCAATTGAGGGTAATACAAAATATATCCACCTTTTTCTAACCACCACGGCCTAAATGTAAATTGCAATTTTCAAGTGCAGAAATAGTTTATTACTTCAGCCGATAATAAGAAAGAGTGAATAGTTATATTATTTAAACATTAAGAATGGCAATTAGTAACAAGTAAAAGACCATTTTACACACATGTAACTATACGTATATAATAGCTTTTTACGCAACTAGAGCAGTAAGGGCGTTATTACAGGCCGAGGGCGAAGTTTGAAAGCACGAGTGGGTTAACGCCCGAGGTCTGTCCTGTCGCTTACTGCTCGTGGTGCGTACTCTATTTTATCGCCCACCACATGTAAACTAACTTCAAAAAACTATTTTGCCTTAATCTTCAAAAACAATAAACGCATATTAAGGTTAAATCATTACCAAAGCAAACCGCAGTTATAAAAATATTGATTGTTTACAAATTGAACAGCTGACGCTGAGTACTACTAGCGCTTCCTGCACGCCGCGGCCCGGCCAGGAAGCGGCCGCTTCTCGAACTAAATTAGCGGCACTGTAATGGATAAACCATACATTATTACCAGCCCCAGGGCTGTAATATGGAACATTACCTCCCGCTCAGGACTGCAATGTTTACAAGTGGAGGGCAATAAACTATTTTAACACACCGCTCCGTGTGTTCATATATATGCGCATATAGTAATGCAGTGGTTCTAATTAGGATTGGTTTGATTAATTTTGCATTGGTCTACATGGTTTAAAATAAAACTAATTTTATTTATCCAATCCCCCATATTGTCTGAAATTAGTTTTATACCCTAGTTTTATATTGCTAGTAAAAAAATCAATTTAGTAGTTGGAGAGAAGTTTTCAACTGTTCAGTGAAGGATTATAAAAGTTTGTTGATTGCCTTTAGAGTAAAGCTCTCCTATCCATTAGTGGCCACTTTTATTGAAGAACTCAGACAGGGGACGTTGGCCGGGTCCGCCTCATTAATTAAATATACTTGAAAAGCTTACCCGAGAAGGAGACTTAAAGTTTCAATGGGTTTAATCAAGGTCTCACTAGGGTCCGGGGATTGTTGTAGATGTCGTACGAAGAGGTTATTGTTTTTAGTCCTTGGTTTCAGGTAGTTGGGTCAAACCGACTTGACTCTGCGGTTAAGGTCACTAAGTGCTTGTTAAAGTAAGGGTTTGCCTCAACCTTCTCTTTTCCCAAAGGTATTCAGGTGTATAAGGGCGTTCTATGAGGGCGATAGTTGTCGGGTATACGTTAAGGACCTCCGGGACTTAATCTTCTCCCGATCCCGGCTTTAACCTTCACCTTTAAATTGTACTGTAGCCATAAATCAAAAAGTCGGAACAAGAAAACAAGCTTGGGGAAATGAAAAGCGTTAAGACTCTATCGAAGATACAGTACAGACTATTGCATATTAAAATTTTTTTGAATTTTTATTTATTTCGACAAGTCACGAAAAGAAGCCCAGACAAACTTCAACTTAAAAAATAATTTAGTATGAGACATACCGGACCCTTCTTACGAGATTCCGTCTTAACTAGAGAACATAAATTGTTAGCTATAAACCGAGAATTGGCATTTTATATAATACTATGTGGTTAGTCTAGAAAATAAACTAGGAGTCTACTTTAAAAGTATAGAAGGTAAATAAATGTGCCTGGCATATTATTTTTTATTTATTTGTCTATTAATTGTTTTGTAAGGTGCCGGAGAGCTTAGATTATATTACACACCTTTAATAATGTTAAAAAAGAGAGCCGATATTTAGATGTAGTTTCAAAATTAATAAAAATATGTGTGAGACTCTCACGCATTAGAAGTGAAACTTAAGTTCTAGAAACAGAATAAACACATGAAAAATGTGTATGAAAAAGCACAATAACCCATATTTAGGTAATCCATATTATATAAATCATTTATCAAATACGCAGCATTACATATTTATAAACAAGCGTTTACAATGCCGCCACAGTCAGATAACTTCTTAAAGAAACATGATTTCAATTAATAAAACATTTTCATAAAATGTTAGCGAATAATGAAGAAAAACATGAAAACAACATTAATATAGTATAAAAGGGTATTATTATAACAATTAACATATATCGTACATTAATTGTTATAATAATTCCCTTATATACCAATACTGTTTACTGAATATATCAACTACTCTCGTGGTGTAGTGGTAGCGTGCTTTGCTCTCATTCCAGGGGTGGGGGTTACGAGACTCGCCCAGAGAGAAGTTTTTTTACAGGTAATTCAACTGCCGGCCTAAAGTCTGTGGTCGATTAAAATACCTAAGTTTATCACAGGCTAGTCTTAAAATAAAAATTTGCAATTTCGTAAATTTCACATCAAAAATATTTCACTTGGACGAGTCTCGAAACGTGAACTTCGTTTCCCGATGTTACTTTCAAAAATGCAAATTTACTACAGAAGTTTCACTTCAAAAAAAATATTATAATCAAACAAGATTTCTGCTCATTAGAATAAGTTCAATAAATAGTAACCATGTATGTACAATAACCGTTTCTTATAAAAATAATGTATATCATACCATGTTTTATTGTGGATGTTTCAGAGAGAACAAGCCGT
The DNA here is from genome assembly GCA_001010745.2 of Gerris buenoi. Lineage (NCBI taxonomy): Eukaryota > Metazoa > Arthropoda > Insecta > Hemiptera > Gerridae > Gerris > Gerris buenoi. The sequence goes on along the minus strand of KZ651604.1, from coordinate 30,427 downwards.
TGACGACAGAAGGAAATTGGTTGCAAGAAATACCTAAAACTTCTAGCCCACTTTGCGTAGCTGTCGACCCTGCTTCAGACTACCGGTGGACTCCACTGCCCTGCTCCGGACCACAGGCTGCAGCCTTTATCTGCCAGATGGAAGGTAAATTCTTGATCTCTTCTTCATTTTCACTCTAGATATCTGAAAAAATGAAGTTCAAATGTAAAGCAAGTTTATTTTCAAAATATAAATTACTAAAATTCTAATACCAAAGTATTTTACTGCTAAAAGGAAAAGCAGAAGAACAAAATAAACCGATATGTTAAGTAACGTTAATGAAGTAAATATCCTAATTCATTGGCAAGCTGTCATCATGTAATGCAGTAAAATTTCCATAAAATACTATAAGAACAATTCATTGAATTTTTATGACACTTAACTAATCGAATTAAAAATAAATGACACCTGTTGTAGGTTTTTTTCAGGTTTCTGTACGAAGTACGAAAAGAAACCTTATACAAAGGTTCTGTCTGTCCGTAACTACTATAGCTAGGAACATGAAATTCTGCACACAGGTGCTTCTCGGCATTTGTGACAACTGTACACGTTTTGGGGATATTACACTTAATATTTCCAAGATGACGGGCGACTAAATAAAAAGTTTTTAGTCACCATGACATTTTAAACATCAATTTAAAGATCTTGAAGTGTAGAAAAAGAACATGCGACTAATAAAATGTTACACTTAATAATTTTAACTTAATCGTACAGAAACCGGCGATTATCGCCTCACGTAACTACATACGTGAAGCGCGCCTTACTTGTTTACAATTTGATACGTCTCTACAATCTGCAAAGACAAATAGACAGCTATAGGTTAATTGATGTAATTTAATCCATCAAAGTGCTATAGAATTTGTATTATTCTAGTTTTGATGGAAAGGTTGGTTATTCCTTGTGATGCATAGAGCAAACTGAATTTATGATGAAGTGGAGGAGTGTGATTGCTCTTGGTTGCAATCAAACACATCACTTGTTTGATGACAAACATGATGATGAAACAGATGTTAATTTGCTTCCTTCATACCCTTGTTTATTTAGCCTCCAGGTAACCCAAATTGAATGTCTCTCTCTCATCCATGTCTTTGTAACCAATTTCTTATCAAATATGTATGCTCTTTAATGAACTTTGCAAAGGATAAAAGATAACTGATATAGTCAGACTACTAAACTTTATGAATTTAATCCATAATGTCTAAGATTACAATATTATGATTACTTTTATTTTTGTCCTAGGACCTGGTAATGGTCGTATGAAGGCTAAAAAAAAAAATATATATATATATTCAGTTTACGTGAAAGGCAGTTTAAACAATCTACTCGGCCATGTACGCTGTAAAAATAAAAATAAAATTATATTATTATTATATATTGCTTCCGAGATTACCGAAGGTAGCGGAAGCTTTGAGTTCTCCATCGAGAACAAAAAAAAATTATGTCTGCGATTTTAAAAATTGCAAGACAGAAATCCGATTCAGACCATCAGGGAACATTTTTTTGTCTCGTGTCAGTCTAACTGTCTGTCGGTCTGTGTGTCCGAATCCTGTAACGTGTGATGATAACTTGATTAGGCTAGACGCCCACATGCGATTTCTTGTCGCTGCGACTTAAAAATCGCTGTCACTTTAGTGTGTGCTATTTCATGCCTGTCAATGAGTCGCCTCAAATACAGTTCTGGTTGCGTTTTTTTAATCGCGTGATTATTAATCGCAAGTGGGCGCTTAGCCTTAAAGTAAACAGAATTTGATGAAATTTGGTAGACATTACCATTATTTGGTTCACATTACCATTTCCCATGACGAGTTCTTTGGAGAACGTTATCCGGTCAAGCGTTGGCGCGCAACGCTCGCGTAAATGTGAACTTTAAATTATAAATTGAAATTTTAGGTCGGGGGAAAAAATCAAACATCATGTATTCAATAAGACAAACCTTTTTTCCTATTACAATGTTTTAGTAAAACCAACAGCGTCACCGCTATGAAGTGTTAAAGATTGCTAAAACTTTATTACTAGTTTTTACACAATAAACAAGTGACCCCCCTAGAAGGGGGGTCACTAATCTCCTATTCACCACTTGGGTGCTATATGAGCCCCTACCCATAAGTGTCACAGGGGCAGTAGATTGGGCTTATAAATTGAAGGACAGTATTCATTTTTTATGGAAAGAATAATATTGGCTTTTAAATTTTATTTTTATAATAAACTAGGGGCTCTGTCCCCTACTCGCTTCGCTCGTCAACCCCCCAAAAACGGCCGCTGGCTAGTACAGAGTATTAGAATTATTTTGTCTATTTACTATGAGAACTGGGGACAGTTTTAAAAGTTTAAGTCCGCTTTAATTGTTTTTGCACTTAATTATAAAAGATATGTTACCTCGGAATAAAAATATCCACTTAAAACCGGGGACAGATCGCCCATGGCGCTCGACAAGAGGAGCGTTTCTTTTTTTTTATGTGCTCGAAAAATGAAGAAACAATTCCATTTTTAGGTAGGTATATTATTAAAAGAGCAATTCATTCTAGAACATATGTTTTACTTCTAATGCGTTCACTTCACATATTTTTTTATGTTACCAACAAAAATAATGGTTTGTTTTGATTTGATGGAGTTCAAATATATAATAATAACTTATCTAAGTAGTGATCGACAATTTTATCAAAACTACACATTATAATTATTAACAATACATTTTTGTTTGGTAACGATAAAAGTAAAGGTGTCTTTTGATTTGTTGGTCTTTAAATAGATCTAATAACTTATCAAAATAGTAGCCGACAATTTTATTATATATATATTATTATTATATTATATTTTTGATTTTTTTGTGTATTGAAAGCTGTCACTTTTTGAATAAGGCATGTAAACAAACAATGCGCTTTCTTTATTTCACTGAGCCAACCGTCCCGTGTTTTGTTATTGCCTCAGGAATGACGTCACAGTTACCCCTATCATTCCGCTCAAAGCCTTTTATTTCCTATGAGAACCTCCCCTTTCTCTCCCCTGCCTAACACTTTCTCCCCCCTTATCTCCTAACGCACTCTTATCAAACAGTAATGTATCAGTCTCTCTCTGAACTTGTTTGTTTACAAAAGTTTTTTAATAATATAGATAGATAGACCTGTAATTTTAGGTTTTGTACCAAAAAGTCTATTGCATCATTTTGACGTTCTGAAAAACATATTGAAAATCGGCAACGAGTTCGCGTTAACAGCAATAGGTATTCAAGGTCAAAGGTCAAAAAATTCGGTTCATTGCATAACTGAATAAAAAAAAAAGACCAGAATCTTTCTTGTGTGAAATGTCATAATCTTAAATTTTAAACTGGTCTCCAACTTGGATAGGAAGCGAGATATTCCTAAAAATACGCAAAACCGGATGTACGTAAAGAATTAAAGTCCTTTTTTGTAAGAAATTTTATAATCTTTATTTCTTATAATAATCTCAATTTGTGTCCGCGCTATAGAAAGGAGGAAATTCATAAAAATACTTAAAGGTTGTGCAGCTAAGGAAACTAGATATTTATAGATATTCTTCGTCGTATATATCCCGGTTTCTTTTTTTTATAAATATGAGAATTTAAAAACCGATGGTTAATGGTGAACCACTCAGCTATAAATGTAGTTGCCATTACGATCCATAATTATATAATTTGTAATAAATGATAGTAGTTGTTTTATTTGATAGAAAAACGTTTTAGTAATTTAATTCATCTATAATTTAGAGAATTTTTATTTCGTTTTACATGCATTTTTTTCGACTCATCTTTGATAGTTGTTGTAACAGCTATATAAAATCTTACTGTCCTCGCAGATAACGTTTTACAATTTAAGAAAACCAAATTAATAAATCGGAAAATTACAAAGTTAAATAACTTATGAATGTAGAATTAGGTAGAAATGACGGTCTGTTAGGACAAATCGTCTTATATTCAAAAACATATAATATATAATAGAATTTATTAGAAGCATATATACTCAAAGAAGCAGTGAGAAGTATACATGAAATATTTAAAAAAAAAAGCTTCGCTGGATATAAATTATCGCAAGCTAAATTCATCCTGAGATAGCTATCGATATGTTTACCATTGGTATTTTAATGGACTACCTTAACAAATTTAATTGTTTAAAATTTAATAAAAACATATTTATATATATCAGTGTGTCCCCGGATCGACGCATGAATAGGTGAAAAAGACTAAAAATTTTTTAATTAAAATTTCATCTTCTGGGGTTCAGCCCTGCTTTGATAGAAACTAATTTATGCCATAATTTAAGTTTCGGAAAATTAGGTATGTCTTGGAAATTCACATAATAGATATTTTTCCCACTAGTAAAGTGATTCTTCTTTAGGAGATACGACAAAATTTTTATTACAAAAAGTTGTTCAGAAACAAAAACTGAGTAAGAATACAACCTTTGAAAACGCTCCGCCTAATTTGATATATTGCATTATTTACCGTTTTTTTAATTGTTCAAGATATTAAAAAGTTCCGTGAGGAAAAGCTCTCACAAAATAGTAATTATGCAAGTGCAAAAAAATGTTAGTTTACTTTCATTGTCTGTTAAGAAATTTAAATATTTATTATAAGGAATAAGAATAACAACAATAACAAAACAAATAATTCACGATTAAATTTAACTTTTGACTAACATAATAATGTTCATAGTGGTATTTGCGAAATTTGAAACAAATTTTATGGAACAGAAAACACCAATAACATTAGTATTTTTAACTATTTTTAACCGCACAATAGGCAGATAATGGAGTGGTAAATAATGCAATATATCAAAGTAGGTGGAGCGTTTTCAAATTTTGCATTCTTACTCAGTTTTTCTTTGTGAAAAACTTTTTCTGATAACATTTTGTCGTATCTCCTAGAGAAGAAGCACTTTACTAGTGGGAAAAAATAACTATTATGTAAATTTCCAAGACCTACTTAATTTGCCGAAACTAAAATTATGACATAAATTAGTTTCTATCCAAGCAGGGCTGAACCCCAGAAGATGACATTTTAATTCAACAAATTTTTGTCTTTTTCACCTATTCATGCGTCGATCCGGGGATACACTGTATATATATATATTTAGCATTGTGTATATATATATTTAACATTTGTACTCGATGCAACCCTCTTTACACATGGAGGCTGACATAATCAAAGGATCGGTAGATGGTCCGGAAACATACAAAAGATTGAACAAAAGAGGTACTTGAGACGGGTCCTTGAAGCTAGAGCACATCTCATACAGAAGGACAAAATGGATGGACAATGTAAACTCCCTTTCACTATTATTAAATTGTGACAGTACATAAAATCGTGAAGTTGCCATATAAATACGCCCCAAAGTTAAAGTTTAAGCTTCTATAATATAATTATCATTTTAGACTACCTATCCTAACTTTCAATAAATAATGGAACAAGTTACCTTAGTTTATTCCCTCGAATTAGATAGAATTTTAAAAAGGTTTTATTTATATTGTTTTATTATATAAAGCTAACTATTCTATTTAATATATAGATATAACATAAAATTTTTGCCTAAACATTGATAGGAATGGTAAACTTGTTTTAATAGTTTTTATTTCTTACATTCCGAAAACAGAAAAAAGTCCAGCTTAAACCTTTTTCATCTCTATGTGTGTATGTAAACTATCGCCACCAGTCCGACTTTATAAAACGAAATTATTAATTTATACGCAGAGGTGTGTTGAGCATGTTGTAGGCTCGTTAAGAAAATGTTAATAATCACGGTTATTGATTATTTTACATCAAAACAAAAATCTAGAATATTAAGTGACTTTGACTAAAACTATTAAGAAAAGGGGATGTTTAGTTCAAAGTAGTTTGGAACGAAGGAATATCCCACTTTTGTTTGGATAAGTGGAGTAACAGTCTATAGAACATTCCGTACACCTTCTTTAGATTGTTACTCCCCTCTGTTTCTATATGAGGGAAGTAATAATCTAAAGAAGTGCCCTCAGTCGTTTGAGCGTAAACTTCAAAAATCGAATTTACTTATTTAAAATAAATTTTTCTGTAGTCTCCCAGGTTGAGCTTCTAAGTTAGGAACTACATACATAATTAGCCAATACAATTCTGTCAGTAGTAATGCTGACACCTTTGATCAAGGGGGCCGATCTTTAATTAAAAATGCATGAGACTGCTTCACCGTGAGAGGTAGAGAATCACTTGAAAGCGGCTGTTTCTAAACATAGCGATCGCCACACCCTACAACCCTTGTTTAAATGTAATAACCCGTCGCTTTATCTCTTGTCCTTTAGCCTAACTTCTCAATTATAATGTTCTAATTTTATCTTTGAAATGTTTTTACCTTAATTAAAAAATATATGTCTANCTAAGGGAAATCTGTTTAGCTCTAGGAAATTTCTAGATACGGTGTCTAATAAACGTGGGAAAGATATAAGTGAATTACTCGAATCTAGGCTAGAGTGCTCGTTTATCTCAGCGTAGATATATATATATATATAATACTGGTGGAAAAATGAGCAAATAAAGAGTAATTTGTACTCGTATTTATATCTTAACCCATTAGTGCCCAGCGCAGCCATATGGCATCACTAAACTGCTACTTACAGTTATTTGTTTATTATGATTATTATTTACCCGAGGGCGATTATTTAAATCGTTACACCTTCATGAAGGTTTATTTTATGGTATTACGTTCTTATTAGTGTCATAGCTCTTACTAAGTTGACATACAAGAAAGAATAAAATGAGTAAATCTATCGACATTGACCCACCTCTATAATTTGTTAGGATAAGTATCGAAATTAATTAAATATTTATTTTATTGTCATTCATTTTTAATCTAGAATGTTGAAAGATGGGTTTAAACTTTTTTTTATCCAGAAATGTTAGATTTTCTAGGCTAGAGTGCTCGTTTATCTCAGCGTAGCCATATGGCTACGCTGGGCACATAACAACAATAGAGAAAAGGTAATCAGCTAAGTCAAGCATGAGTGGTAATGGCTAATAACACTTTTTTTTATGTAATTTGAGTTGATTATTAAAAATAAAATTATAATTTTTGTTTTTTCAAACTAGAAATAACCGTTCAAGATGCAATGGATCCGCCAGCTCCACCTATATCCTCTGAAAATTCTGGGAATAAGCACGGTGAAGAGGGATACTTCCTACATTTATCAGATAGTAAATGTTTAGCTCCTGCTGAAATATTATTAGGAAAATCAGATTTAATAGGGGGTTATTCAAACGACAATGACGAATATCCCATTACTACTGCAAGCCCCACAACTCCTGCTTTTCCTGCTTTAGTAGCACGATCCTTGGATCAAAAATTGTGCAACATAGATAGAGGGAGATTTTGATCAACCCCAGAGATATTATTAAAATTATGCAATTGATTTTGACAAAGAAGATCTCGTACAATTGTAAAGTATGATAATGGGGATGGGGGAGGGACAAATCTCATGTAATACGTAAATAGTTAGACTTATCTATCACTACAAAATACTTGGATTACAAAGTACATTTGTCATTATTTTCGACATTTAATTGGATTTCTTAATAATTCATTTAATCAGTCAGCTTTAAGAAGAGGTTCAGCACAAACATATCTCACAAGATATACAGAAGCAAGAATAAATCCCATCAGGAAAGTATATCTCATGAGTCATGACATGAGTGTCTGATGACATTCGCTTTGATCCTCAAAATCATTACGAAGCGCTCACTAATAAAAAATAAAGAAATAAATGCAAGAAATAGTCGCCCTTCCAAAAATAAATGAAATAATGGCGTCTATATAGACTGCTTTACAATACTCCATTTAACATTTAAATTTTTTACTTATTTTACAAAAAAAAAAAAATAAAATAAAAAAAATAAAAAAATAAAAAAATACAAATACAAATAATAATTGTTATTACGTTAAACTAATTTCAAGATTCAATTAATTACTTATTATTGTTTTTTTTTTTAGTCTATATACTACTGTTTATCATCATAACTGTTGGCTTAGTATAGAAAAGTTTAAAAAGTAAGGCCCCTAGGATGTAGCACCTAAGTGCCCAGCGCAGCCATATGAATACAGCAATTTATACAAATACAGAATTTTTTTTATTTTTCCTTTAATCGGGAGGTCAATCTGATCCAATTCCTAAAATTTCATCACAATATCTCAACAAAAATAATTACGGGCACTAATGGGTTAAGATGTCTATACACACGTTCAATATTATTATATGAAATATTGTGTGTGTGGCTTGACCTGATGTTGTTGGCTTCAATTATGAGACATTCAAAATTATTTGTTTTGAGGGTTATTGGTGCTTATTTAGACTGAATTAGTCTCTTGAAGGAATTGACCAAAAAAAGAGGAGAAAAAATATTAAAATGTTGAATTATAGGGTTAAATAATGTATCTTGAGAAAATCAGCTGGATAATAATTAATAATCCATAGAAAAAAACCAGCTGATTTTCTCAAGATACATTATTTGAACCTTATAACTCAACATTTTAATATTGTCTGACGCAGAACTTTTCCGGTTTTTCCAGTCTGAGGCGTCAAAGTTATAGGGTTCAAATAATGAAAATCGCCCCAAAACCAAAAAAAGTCACAGAGGAAAACGGTGTCAGACTTGGCCATAACAAGCCATACAAATAGGTTTGTATAATTGACATTTTTGCCTATGGGCACCCTGACTAAAACATACATATTTATTAATAAAAATTAAATAAGAAATAAATTCTTAAAAATCTTTGTCGAAAAACTAATTCGGTTACAATGCTTGATTGTTAAAAATCTTAATACCTAATAATAATGGAAAATAAAGTAATTTTTAGAAAATAAATGATGATTTTGAGAAAACAAATGAAAAAGGCTATAACACCTTGCCTACCTTTTAATTATTTTGTAACCTTATTATGAAAGCTTTTAATTTCTACCTTTTCTACAGGTAAATATAGAAAAAATGTAAAATGAGGGAAAGAAATTATAATCTGTCCCAACTTTTTTGAGTAGAAGTATTTTGGGACTGCCTAGATAATTGACTATATTAAGAAAGGGTAAAAAGTCAGAGATATCTCCCTGTTTTATTCTGAATTAAACATCTTCATTAAATCTAAATCTTACCCGTGAATTTCCAATCTCAAAACCCTTTTCATTATTATTAGCTACTTCATCCAAAAATATATTTTCCCATTTATCGTCAATTTGAAAAATTAAAACTCAATATTTTACTTAACAAAATTTCTTGTAATTGGTTTTTACTTTAATAAACTCGTTTCTTTAATTTTTCAAATTAACTAATTTAAAACGCCCAATTATATTTTTGTATCTAAACACATTTTTTGGTGAAATTGTTTTTAGTTTTATATTTTATTTATAGCATGATCATTTTTTTCATTTACGTCTTTACATTTAACATAGTTTAAATTATGCTTAGAATTAATTGTACAGTTTATCATTTTTTTTTTTTTTTTATAATTCCGAGCATTTTACAGTTTTAAAGAACGAGTAGCTTTTTCAATTTTTAATCAAATTATGTTAATTAAAACTAAATTATATAAAATAGTAATTTTTTTACTAATAAAAATTAGGACGTATGGTTCGATTTTTAGAGAAAGTTATTTTCATTTAGTTTTATTTAGAATTAATTGAGTTTATTTAATACGACCGATACTATTAAATGAAATACAATTATCCCGCTAGTCCGTATTTGGTCGATGAATATCCTAGAAAAACAATTGTTACAGAAGGGGAAATGCTAAATTTAGCAATGCACAGTTTTTGCGCAGTTTGGCATTTTCCCCTTGCTATAGTTGTGGCCCCAAGATATATATCTCAACCTAGTATTTAATAGAACTAATCATTCTTACCTAATTTTAATTTTAACTAAATAATATGCATAAACTAAACTTGATCAGTTTACAAACTATAATTCAAAAGCAAAATTCGTGGTTAATTATTTCCTAGTGGTGAGGTAAAATTTATCTATTTGTCTCCGTCCCTCTCCTTTTACTTTTTACTCCTTTTCATGTTATAGTCACACAAAAAGACTGAAAACCCATTCTGAAAAACTATTATTTCTTAGATTTTAAAAATGTTAAGACATAAATCCGACCTGTATGTCTGTCTGTCTCATTCAATTATTTCAAACCAATATATCTTAAAAACTACCCGTCCGATTTTAATGAAATTTTCATGGTATGTCATCATTAGTCCACTGTTAGTCCCTTATACGTTTCAACCTTCTACTAACCTTACAACCCATTAATTAATTATAACTTAAGTAACTTAACCTAGTATTTAATTTAGTACTTTAGTATTTAAGTAGTAACTTAACCTAGTATTTAAGTAACCTTCATCCACTGATTTCTCTTCCACGAGAGCACATAACATTCATTATTTTACGCCTCTACCTTTAAAAGTTCTGATCCGATGGGAAAAAATTTAAATTAGAGTCGACAATAATGGTTGGTAAAAGCTTAACATCGTTTGAGTATAAGTTCTCTAGGAAGTTGTGTACCAAACTAATTGGCAGACCATTTAACTATTTGCTCATATTTTAAGATAATTTAAAATATTTTTAATCTTATTAAGTTGTTTAAACCAGTTATCGATTTTTCCAGTCCACCTAAACAATAGTATTATCATCGTAACTAAATTTTAAATTGCATATATTTTTTATAAGGACTCTCTCCTCCTTCTTACCACTCATAGTAAATTAATAAAGCCTTGAAACTAAATTAAACTAACTAGCATTAAATAAGTAAAATGTTTTGACAACAAAAGTAAAATGAGGATTGTAAAGTGTAGAAAGAATTGGAAGAATCGAGAGAAAAACAAGTTCACAACCGGGTGGGTCACCGTCTTGTCTTGTGACAAATTGGGCCCCCACGCTTCTCTCGGTTCTTTTTTCAGAAAAAAAGGAACACAAAAGTAAAATAAATCAATGTCAAACAAGACTTGCGAGTTGATTAAAAAAAAAATCCGAAACCCGAATCACCCTCTTTTTCAATTTAATTCTAGAAATTCTCTTGAATTGTACAAATTAAATGTTAGGTAAAAAAATAAAATACAACTCTCATCTAAAGGGTCAAAGTTCCGATATTATATCTACAAATATATATATTTATTTTTTTATTTATTTTAAATTACATTTATTTTAATTACATAATTTAAAATTGGTTTTAATATAAATATAATACAAATAAGGATCATTATATAATATATATATGTAATTTTAAATAAATTACTACGTTTTTATCAGCTTGCTTTCTTGTTTGTTTGTTTGTTCAGTAGAAATCTTGTAATCGATTTTTAACTAACTTTCCGAGTAGCTAGACATTTGAAACTTTTAGAATAGGTCAGAACACCATGACAATGCATTATTTTAATAATTTTAGCCATATTTAAGCAATATTTAATTCGTTTTCAGCCAATTTTGCTGTATGGAAAGTTAGTTCGGAAAAAATCCTCAAGCAAATTATATTTGTTTTGACATATGATATGATCTTCATTTTGACAGGTTTCAAATTTATTATTTATGACAGAAAATTTAAAAACGTAGTATATAAAAAG
>KZ651603.1:412596-424854 GCA_001010745.2 Gerris buenoi | reverse complement strand
ACGCAACTCGTGCGAAAACGGCATTTTGCATTGCTCGTGTGGTTTTTACTACCCTCGCTGTCGCTCGGGTGTAAACTCCACACTCGCATGCAAAATGCTATTTTCAACACTCGACGCGTTCAACACTAACGCTATTATAAGACGAAGTTAAATCCCTGTTTTTACTTTCTCGTATACGTTATATTCATAGAAAGTATTGTGATGGCGCGACTTTGATGATTTACTTGTTGTAAGTTTACTTGAATCTAAAAAAAAAGTTATTTCAAGATATATAATATATACAATATATTTTTTTTAATAACTGCAAAACCCAAGTTGCGGAAGTTAGTGGTGGTTATTTGTACTTCCATAGGTATAGAATATACCCCAAAAAATTACTGTGTGGGGGAGAGATAACAAAAAGACCCCTTTTGTCCTCTGAAAGATGTTATTTTTGATATTTTCAAAAAAAAAAAATCGCATCTTTGAAGCTCTATATTTCGGAAAATATAGGTTTTAGACAAAAATGTGAAATATAAAAATTGTTGCGAATTTAGTGCTCTACAAGAAAGGATGAACAAAAAACCCAGAAAATTTAGTTTATTGTTGGTTAGTGGCGGTTAGTAATGGTTCCTAGTGGTTAGTAGTTGTGGTTATTTGTACTTCTACAGGTAGAATATACCCAAAAAAATCTAACTGGGAGGGGTGGGATAACAAAAATAGACCCCTTTAATCCTCAGAAAAGATGTTATTTTTGATATTTTCAAAACAATGTTGCATCTTTGAAGCTCGATATTTCGGAAAGTATAGGGTTTCGGAAAAAATGTGGTGTACACAAATTGTTGCAAATTTAGTGCTCTACAAGAAAGAATTTTTCAAGAAAATTTTCTCTACAAGAAAGATTTCGCGTACTTTGGCCCCCCTCTGGGTTAGCACAAGGTCAAGGAGGTCGAAAACTTGGATTTTTAACTAATGTCTAGGTACATACAATAAAAAAAAATAAAAAAGTTTTTATGACCTTTTGCAAGGTAGACCTTTATTTTTAATACCTGTCGACTGGAGTACTAGCCACATTTATTTTTATTTTTTGTAGTCAAAAATCCCTGTCATTTTAATGACAGTGGTCAAATGTATTTTTTCAATAAGATCGGCTTTTTAGTGACATTATTCATTTTAAGTACTCATAGAGTTCCAGTAATGCTAACAGTTTGTACATAATTTTGCCGCACATAAACTGAAATATACTGAAAATAGTAAAATCACTTAAAATATAAGGATATTCACCTTTGAAGTGGCTGAACCTTATAATTGGTATTATATTTAAGAAAGCAATAACTAGACACCCGTCTAAATCTCCTGTTTGTTCTATGCTAGTTGTAGTAGTCTAGTACTTCCTTCTAGAACGGGTAGGATGAACCACTTGTTCGAACCTTGGCGATCACTTATGCCCTTTGTACGCCCCGCGGTAGAGAGTTGCAGCCACTTCACACATCATACATTTGTACATTGTACCGCCAAAGCGAGTATGATGCGATCAATAGTGAGCCATATAAATCAGAGTGTCACGCCGAGGAATCGAACCCCATCTCGTTCCACTCATGATTTAGTGATGGCCGAGCAGACGTGGTTTAACCCGCACGGTTACGCTACCTCTCTTGTTCTATGCTAAGTATTATCTAAAACGTAAATACATTATTATCAGTAATCACTAGAGTACTAGAGTATACTGTGCCAGTTCACTTATCTAAAAATAAAGATACTTGTTATTCTTCAGATGTCTGATGAACTTGTTTGTTGTTTGTATAGTTATCTTGATACGAAGAAGTTATGTGATAATCATTTGTCCTTGAAAATAATAAAACAATATGGCGGATGCTCAATTATATATTTATTTAGTTTATTTTGCTTCCGAGCTTACCGATGGTAACAAAAGCATTGTGGTCATTCTTTGAACATTTGTATTTAGTTATGCTGCACTAATTCTTTTTTACCGGTTTGCAGTAAAATAAATAATTCTTCCAAAAGCTCTGTGCGGTATTTTGTTTAAATGAAACAATAATTATAATTTATTCTCCTTAAAAAAAAAATAAAATTTATATTCTCAGATTGTTATTGATATATTGTAGAGATAAACTATATTTTATTTTATTCTGGTTTTGAGATAAGAGAAGTAACAAAACTTGGCAAGAATATTTTCTGATATATTTCAGTTTCTCTTTTTGTTGTAAATGTATATGTAAGCGGTGAATTTTAAAAAAACATAATACATTAAATAAAACTCTAAATATCGATTCAGAAGAGATAAATTTGAAATTTTCAAGTTATACATTCTTATATTTTCCACTATATGAAAACACTGAAAATAGTGTACATTGCGGAAAGTATACCCGTTTAAAGCTATTTTCTCAGAAACTGGACTTTTCCCGAGAAAACGGCTTATATCGTTAGATTCGTATTTATATGGACTACATTTTAGAAGTTTTTAATAAAAATCGTCAAACCATTTTCGAGGATTTTTTTATAAAGCTTATTTTCAGTGTTTTTGGGAGGTAACGTCCCCTAAATTTGAAGGTAAAATTAATTTTCTCGATTTCGCCTCGGGGTATGATTATCTGAAAATTGTTTGTATCTTTTTGGAATGAAGTTCCTTATGACACGTTCTAGAGCCCGGGAGTGAATTCGAAAAAAACGACCAAAATCACCGTCACAAAATAACCATCACAAAATCGCCGTCACGCAAAATCCGTCACGAAATCTACCGATGACGATAACTTGAGTAAAAGATCACCGAGTTAGTTGAGATTTGGTACACATGTTCATTTTACCAATGCCCAGGCTGAGTTCGTTGGACGACGTTATCCGCACAAGCGTTCACGCTTGTGCGGATAACGAGTTTACACCCTCGCTGTCGCTCGGGTGTAAACTCCACACTCGCATGCAAAATGCTATTTTCAACACTCGACGCGTTCAACACTAACGCTATTATAAGACGAAGTTAAATCCCTGTTTTTACTTTCTCGTATACGTTATATTCATAGAAAGTATTGTGATGGCGCGACTTTGATGATTTACTTGTTGTAAGTTTACTTGAATCTAAAAAAAAAGTTATTTCAAGATATATAATATATACAATATATTTTTTTTAATAACTGCAAAACCCAAGTTGCGGAAGTTAGTGGTGGTTATTTGTACTTCCATAGGTATAGAATATACCCCAAAAAATTACTGTGTGGGGGAGAGATAACAAAAAGACCCCTTTTGTCCTCTGAAAGATGTTATTTTTGATATTTTCAAAAAAAAAAAATCGCATCTTTGAAGCTCTATATTTCGGAAAATATAGGTTTTAGACAAAAATGTGAAATATAAAAATTGTTGCGAATTTAGTGCTCTACAAGAAAGGATGAACAAAAAACCCAGAAAATTTAGTTTATTGTTGGTTAGTGGCGGTTAGTAATGGTTCCTAGTGGTTAGTAGTTGTGGTTATTTGTACTTCTACAGGTAGAATATACCCAAAAAAATCTAACTGGGAGGGGTGGGATAACAAAAATAGACCCCTTTAATCCTCAGAAAAGATGTTATTTTTGATATTTTCAAAACAATGTTGCATCTTTGAAGCTCGATATTTCGGAAAGTATAGGGTTTCGGAAAAAATGTGGTGTACACNTTTTTTAAGATGTATCTTGAAAATTATGCCAAATTTCGTCAAAATCGGTCAAGTGGTTTTGGCTCCACCCGTCGTAGTTTAGGCTCCACACTTTTTTGGACTTTGAGGGCCTAAAAATTTTAACATAGAAATCTCAAAATCGTGTTTTAGCACTATCACAATACTTTCTCTTAATGTAAGAAAGTAAAAGGAGTATAGAGTTACAGTTAACTTGTCGGGATACGGGTATAGAAAGGGAAATTCTTTGAGAGTATAGGTAGGTACATAATACAGAAACAAGACTTCAGACTAGTATGTCAAGGACCTTACAAGTCATTGTTCCATTTGTAACTCCCTAACTCCATACCAAACACTAAACTTCAAGGCAAACTCAACATCTAAACTTTGTTCGGAGTTATAGAATCAGATTCAGATGATATCGCTATCGTTCAGTAAAACAAAGTTGGTTCTGGTTCTTTCTGCTGGGGTTTGAGAATCTTACAAGAGTAAAATTTATCGGTTCATTATCAAACTAAAGTAACAAATAATTATCGTTCAACATTTAATTGGATACGTTCAAAAAAGGTCAACTTAGCCGATCTATATTTTAAATTTAAAAATTATACATTTTAAAAAAAAATGTTTAATAATAATTAAATGTAATTGCGGCAACTAGTAAATGGAAAACACTGCACCAAGGAATTATACATTCGTTTAAAAGGAACTTCAGTACAATTTCTAGAGTACCTGCATAATATTGAAGGGCGATGTCAATATGATAGTAATACAGTTTCTTATCACAATTCCGGTTGTTGCTTTACCAATTTTAAATCTATAATTTTATTCTCTATTACTAACTTAACAAATTTAATATTTTCTTTTATGATACATACGTAAAGATAGCAGACAGTGTCACACAGTCGCACACTTAGTGAGCATCCTGAACTGCAATGTATTATTGATAAGAGGATCTTAAAATCAAGCACTTCAGTAAAATCGCATTAAAAAAGTTGCGTGAGACAAAATATTATGTTTCAAGCATAAATGATTGTATGTAAACCTAACATTTTTATAAATATATTTATTTCTCAGATCATTAAGAAAATAAGTAGACTTACTTATGACCATTTTCATTTTTAAATAATAAACCAAAAGTTTCTTGTTACAGCTTATCACTCCAAATTACTCTCTACTCTTTATCGCCCCCTTTAATTATCTTTAAGTTTAATTATTATCTTAAATAATTATTTTCCTATAATTATCTTGACCGTAAGATCTCTGGAGCCGTTTCAATAAAATCATAAGCAGGGACAATGCAGAACCTAAACAGAATATCTTTTCCAAAAATATTGTGCAAAAATTGACTTCATAAGAATAGCACAATTATCAGAAAAATTACCAGATACCAGATTTATAGAATTCCACTAGGACTAAAAAAAAGATAGATCTCTGGCTCTTCTTGAACTCAAGGATTTTATTAACTCTATTGAGGAATTAGATTAGTTTCAATTGCATCTTCATTTCTCTGTGATTCTTTATTATAAGTGTGGAGTCAGATTTATTATATAATTAGGACTTATTTTTTGTTTTTTCTTTATTATTAACCATTGTATTGAATTCTATTTATATCCACATATTATTTACCTCTACTTATAAGGGATCAGGTTATCAAATGGATGCTTTTTTGATTATTGGTTCTTGATTTATTGATCCGCCAGATAAAATTGTCCAAGTAAGGCTATCTATTGATTTGTTTTATGCACTCATGACATGCGTCTGTACAAAGTGTAAAATAAATATTTATTTTAACAAGAGATGATAAACTTTAAACAACCAATATTTGTTAAATAATCTATGTTAAAAAAAATTTGTGCGTAAAACTTTCTCACACGCGAACTGAATGTTGCTGTTTTAAATCGCTGCAGCGCCGATTTAGACCCACAAGAAAGACGCGCAACATTAAGTCCAGCTGTGGACTAACTAATATAGTGTTGCTAAATTTAAATTCTATAAAAAATTATTATGAATGTTTGTGAGTTTATAATTCTTCTTTTCTTTTTTTTTTAAAAAGGAAGCTATGTGATGCGTCCCGAAGAACAAAAAAGTGTGTCTCCGTTTTTTTTTTAAAAAGGAAGCTATGTGATGCGTCCCGAAGAACAAAAAAGTGTGTCTCCGTTTTCAAAAATTCCAAGACAGAAATCCGTTTCAGACATTGGGGAACATTTTTTGTTCCGTGTCTGTCTGTCAATCTGTATAGGCCATTCCAATTGGCCGACTATTTTAAACATAAAACGGTTCCAACAGGTGAATGCCCAAATTTCGTTTTTGATTTTTAGCTAAATCAGATTTATTTTAGACAACAATATCTCGGAATCTGGATTTTTACCGGGAAAACAACTTTGTTGTTAAATTATTTAATACTAATTCTCTCTACACTAAAAGGTGCAGGTGGATATCGGAGCACAAAACGTCCTATTTAAATGTTTTAATTATATCTGCATAAAACTTAATATTTAAACAGTAAATATCTCTTTAAATATCTATTTTAATTATAACTAATTATCTCTCAGCTCTTTTTCTCAACCATATTTATTATTCTGCCCGTTACCGCTGGCCTAACGGCTAGTTTTATATATTATATACAGAAAGTATGTTAAATCTGAAGTTCTAGGTCTTCCGATGGTGACCGCGTTATGTATGGTTTCGATTCCGACGTTACGCACTGGGTGCCAAACGTCAGAACCAAAACCCTTCGCATGAAAGGTCACTACCGGAAGACCCACGACTTTATATTGAGACCAACCGATGCGAAGCGTCGGAACAAGAACTCTACATGAAGCTGTCGCTATTGGAAGACCTAGAACTTTATATTATTGAGACCAACCGATGCGAAACGTCGGAACAAGAACTCTACATGAAGCTGTCGCTATTGGAAGACCTAGAACTTTATATTATTGAGACCAGCCGATGCGAAACGTCGGAACAAGAACTCTACATGAAGCTGTCGCTATTGGAAGACCTAGAACTTTATATTATTGAGACCAACCGATGCGAAACGTCGGAACAAGAACTCTACATAAAGCGGTCACTACTGGAAGACCTATGTAATATATATAAGATATATCTGTTTTTACTCGCAACGTTAATGAATTGAGTTTAATTCTCCCAACGGCTTTTCAAAGAGTGACTTAATAATAATAGAAAAACCTTTCTAAGAAACTAAACATCTGGTTCTGGTTAGTACTATTCTGAACTGAAAAATAAACCAATGACAGAGACTGCCAGGTTTATACTTGTTCAATTGCTTCAACTACTAATTTAAAATTTATAGTTCCTTCCTCTGTCTCATCCAAAATAAAAGATTATTTTTACAATCTCTTTTCCTGCTGTTCTTACAGTAAACAAGCAAACTCTTTTCTCTTATCTATTAATAGAATTGTATTCATACTTCTTTTTCGCTGCACTGGAGTCTGTATACAATGGGTTAAGGTTTCACGAAACCTAAATATTTACTAATAGTAAACATATTTACTATTGACTAGTGTTACCTAATACTAATTGAGAGTAAAATTCAAATTAGTCAATCCTATTAGACACCTTCTTAATTTTTGTCTTAGATTTCGATGTGTTTTTCTTGGATTGCTATCCCTAAGAATAATTATCGAGCTCGTAAAAAAAAATAATAATTACAAAAATTAAACTATGTAAAACAGTTAGTAAAATTTATCAAAGATAAAAAATCTGTCAAAATACCTTGATTTTAATAATTGCTGTCGAGCTTACCGATGGTAACGGAATTTGTGTGATTGCTCTGAAGAACGAAAAATTGTTAGGTATCTCAGAGATCAAAAATATTTAAAGACAAAAAAATTGTTTCAGACATCCGTGAACATTGTTTATTTGTCGGTCAATTATTTGCGGACCAACATATCTTAAAAAGTACTAGACCGATTTTTAGAAAAATGTGGATGTTATAGGTCATAATTTGCCCATTGTTGGTCCCATATATAGTCTGCAGACTATTTTGTCTTCAGGGTGCACCTAGCCTAATTTATGTAAAAATCAAAACAATTTTGACAGATTTAAAAATTGGGGAAAAATTAATTAAATTTTACAGACATATAAGGCTGTAAAAGTATAAAATCATTAGGTATTCGACATAGAAAGAGTGGAAGCAAACTATTTTACTACGTTTATATTAGCTTGCTTTCTTGTTTGTTTGTTTGTCCAGTACAAATCTTGCAATTGATTTTTAACTAACTTCCCGAGTAAGCTAGACATTTGAAACTTTTAGAATAGCTCAGAACTCGATGACAATGCATTATTTCAATACTTTTAGCCATCTTTCAGCAGAATTTAATTCGTTTTCAGCAAATTTTTGCTGTATGGAAAGTTAGTTCCGAAAAAATCCGTAAGTTTTTTTGATTTTTGTTGTTTTGTTTGTGATGACCCATATTTACGATCTTCATTTTCACAGGTTTCAAATTTATGATTTATGGCTGAAAAATTAAAAGCTTAGTATATAAAATGTTATTTCTATCTTGTAATTATTTTATTCTAATTAAAATGTTTAACTTATTAAGAGTTTAGCATCTAGTATCTGTTAACTGAATTACGAAAAAATTTCATTAGCTTTTATACTCTTCTGATATGGTACGGTCCCCTAGGATATTTGTGGAGAATAAACCAAAAAGTATTTTTCCCCTTTTATTTTCATAAAAATAATCCCGGAAGTCTAGACCTTTTTTTTATTCACAAATAAACGTCGGCCCATGCATTCCTCCTAAGAGACGAATTCCCTATTTTGAGGCCTAATACTAGACTGAAAGAAAACAACATAACCCATAAATAACATGGGCATGTGACTTGGACCTTCGAGCTTTTGAACAAAAAATTCTCTCGCCACAACCCATTTAATCCCCAAAAGGTTATTTTACAAGTTTAAACTTTTGAGTTATATCAGAAAAAAGACCAAAGATACAATAAAAAAAAATCCTTAACTGAAAATACTGGGAGTCGGGAGTCCGTGATTCTATTCCAGATGAAGGAATGTATTTTTAACCGTCTGCCTTCTTCTTTTTATATTTTAGGGTCTATTCTCTAAGAGCGAATTGAGTTTAATTTAATTTTTGGGTTTATAAAATATCCTAATTGAGTGTCGAATATTTATAAAGCGCACCTATTTTCCTATAACTTGTCCATTAGATTCTAACGTAACTCTGAGTGTGACAATATTAGACAATTAGAAACATTAACAAACTGTACTGTAAACTTACTCAATAATTAATTTTAATTAAGTAGGTAGATCTTTTTAAAAAATTAAGCTATTGCAATGCCTTCAAAATTTTTGAAAATTTTCCCCATGGAAATCCGTTTTAGGCCATTCTGAATCGATTCCTAAAATTTAATACTTTTTTATATATGTATGTGTATATATGTTTCACTCCAGACGATATCTCCCCTTAGGATGCACTTAAATATTTCAAACAAATTTTAAAATGTCAATAATATCAATAGAAAGGCTGAGTTCGTTGGCCAGAATTTTTGGAGTTCATTTAGAGGTCAAATTTTGACAATATTTAGGGTCAAAAATATCATACAAACGTGTTTTTTCCATTTTACCCCCCTCTTATATGAAAATATGATAAAAGAGTACATAACAACAGTTACTGTACTCTTAAAGAGCTTTCCAACGACATGCATCTTGAAGGAAATACTATTTCGACTTTTGTACCAATTTTTTTTTTTTCACCCATCCTAATTCTAAACAGAAATGTTCTATATTATCATAAGCCAATAATACACAGATTTCTTTGAAAATTCGCTCATTAAGTCATGGTGCATGACTGGATTTTTTTATACCTAGTCATAATTTATGACACGCGCCACTGCTCTATTACTGCTTTCTAAATGCCTACACCTCAGTTTTTAATATTATAGCGTGGCAAGCATTGAGAGTTAGGACTTTATTTTGGAGCAAACATTTTATATTTATTTACGTACTTGCATTGCAAGCATTGAGTACGCAATAATATTTATATTTTTGGGGGTATTTTTTGGACTAAGATTATAATTTGACAAGCTTCTCGCTCTGAAGACTTAATTACATAGTAAGTTCTTACTAATTTTCAGGGGAGGTAGCGTAGCCGCGGTGGTTAAACCACCTCTGCTCGGCCATCACTGAGTGGAACGAGATGGGGTTCGATTCCTCGGCGTGACAGTCTGATTTATATGGCTCACTATTGATATATCATACTCGCTTCGGCGGTACAATGTACATACGTATGATGAGTGAAGTGGTTGCAACTCTCTACCGCGGGGCGTAAAAAGGGCCTAAGTGATGGCCTAATTGCAAGGTTCGAACAACTGGTTCGTCCTACCCGTTCTAGTAGGAAGTACTAGACTACTACTACTACTACTACTAATTTTCAAGTATATATTTCTGTGTCAAAAGAAAAGTGTATAAATTACATATTGAACGAATCGATTTGTAAAATATTATAAATTAATTGACCCCCTAAAATCCTCATGTTTTATGTTACGGCTGCGTTTGTAATTGATACTTAATGATTTTTTTTTTTCTTCTTCTTCTTCTTTTTATTACTTAAGGTGTTTAATGAAGCGAAGAGTAGCAATAATGCAGTTTGTCCTTGTCAGTTTTTCCTTCTTTTTTTTTAAAAAATACAAAAACTAGAATAAAAATGCTAAATTGAGGTACCAAATCATTATTTAGAGCCTAAAGAAACCCGTGTTTATTCTTGTAGTTATAGTTTTTAGTTTCTCAAAATTTTAAAGTTAATGAGGATTTAGCTGAGTAGCGAGAATGACATAACTATTAGAAGTCAGTCTCTAATTGTATTTATTTGATGTATGAGCTATTCTATGTAAGGATTATTTCATGTTAATTTAAGATAAGTATTCTATTGTAATTTTAAACTTCTATATTGATTTTTTTCGATTATAATTGATTTATTTATTCTTAATTATAATAATTTGATTTATATTATTCTTTTAATATAATTTTTCACATTTTTACTTTTCCTCACTACCTATAGTAGGAAAAGTATTGTTTTTTTTATTACTGCAAAGAGGTGTTTTGTAAATGTATTATCACAATAATGACCAAATTGATTGTAAAATTAATTTTAAGAATAATTTAATAGTAGAGCAATGAGACCAACAATTTTGCTCCAAGCAAATTTGAAAAAAAAGTTGTTCCCCGTTTATCATTGCAACTACGCTTTTACTGCGGGTACTAATTGATTAAGCTAGTAAGATTAACGCAGAGAGTTAGATATGTCAAGTTTATTATTCCACTATCATTGCAAAACAAATGACTAGCAGGTAACTCAGGTTTAGAACATTGATGACTAATACAGTGGGTAAAACAAAAACAGGTCTGTATATTTCATTCCGGTTTTACAAAATAAAAACATTAATTTCTCTCAGACATTTCTATTCAGCTTAATATTCCTGCCGAAACTTACTTTTATCTACGATTGATACGAAATATAAACATTATATCTCTGTTTAGATGCGTAGAAAGTGATTCTTTTCGTAGCTGTATTCATTGCGCATGTGCGTTCATACTTCTTCTTTTTTTCCGTCCTAGTGCGCGGAAAAAAAAGGAATTCTTCACCTTAACGATCGATTGGCGAGTTTGTTTACATTTAACAAAAACTAATTTGCTGTTTGTTTAATTAAAGTAACCTTTTCTATCGAGTTTTTAGTGAAAAAACAATGAGTGATTATGACGAAAATATGGAGAATAATACGCCTCCCGAAATAATTAATTCGGCACAAAAATACAACTAATGAATTAATGTCATCTTTATCAAAAGAGAAATACGAGCTTACATACAGGAAGATTATTAATTTCTTTTCTTCTGTATTTATTATTAAAATCCACAATCGTAGAAAAGTACAGTTCGCAACTCGTGCGAAAACTACATTTTGCTTTGCTCGCGTGGTTTTACTACCCTCGCTGTCGCTCGGGTGTAAACTCCGCATTCACATGCAAAATGCTACTTTCCGCACAACTAGACACATAGTGTACTATTGGATATTCCTGTTGATCTCTAAAATTCTAAATATACTCTTAAATTCTTTAAGTAATCAAGTTATAGTGCACAGTGAATAAATTAATAAAAGTTCATCATTCTATTTAATAAAGTTCATCGGTAATTTATAATTAAAGTTCTTTTACTCAAAGAGAAACTGAATGAAAAATTTAAGTAGATAATATAAATATAACCAGACAGCCAATAAATCTAATTTTTCGACATTTTAACTGAATTATCCGTTTTGAGTGTCTTTAAGACCTCCTGAGTGTTAAATATAAAACTAGATTAATGTAACAGTTAGTTATTTAATATTGTTCCATAGTAATAATAGATAAAATAGATAATTTTTTAAAAATATATATTTCGATGTAAAATTTGTTTTGGTTATACATATATTACTATCAGCTAAATAGATAAAGAATATTATATCACAATAGTGCGGTGACCGGGCCCAATTCACATACTTGAAGGTCAATGATTATAATTTGTTTCTGTTATTCAATCGTTTACAATTTCTAACAAAATTGCTTCAACAAATACAAAAAAATATAATAATAATAAATAAAATTAAAT
>KZ651603.1:352628-373327 GCA_001010745.2 Gerris buenoi | reverse complement strand
AAATTTCCTGCTCTTTTCAAATCTGCAATAAAAAATGGGGGTTCCCATTTAAAATAACAAAGTTGACCTTCAAATGACCCTGAAGGGCAAAGTTAAGGTCAAATCCAAGGTCACCATTGAATAGCTAAGGAAAAATCCTAAAACTTTTGTATTTAACTTTTTTATAAAAAAAAAGAAAAAAAAAGCGTTTCTGGCGAGTTATTAAGGGGTTTCCATACTTTTGTGCCACCCTGTATATATAGAGAGAAAAATATTTTATAATTTCCATTGTTAGTTCAGAACCCTTTTTTACAATTATTTTTTACATAAAAAAAACTGTATTAATTTTTTTGGTGGAATATTTTTTCTTACTTGAAGATTATTCTTTCTAGCACTTTTGATACTTTTGGATAATTTGTTTGTGGATCATTAAAGGGTGAGTAAAATTAGCCATTAGTTGATTTGAAAATAAGGTTATATTTCACGCATTAGGGACATCATAAGACCTAAAATCATTTTAAAAAAATAATGAAAAATAATAAAGCTATAACTAATTAATCTAAAAAAAACTTAAAGCACTTTACATTCATGTAAAGAGATTTTACATGAAATAGCTATTTAAGTACCTAGAGCAGTAAGGGCGTTATTACAGGCCGAGGGCGAAGTTTGAAAGCACGAGTGCGTTTAATGCCCGAGGCCTGTCATAGCGCTTACTGCTCATGGTGCGTACACTATTGTATCGCCCACCAGATGTAAACTAACTACAAAAAACTATTTTGCCGTAACCTTCAAAAACAATAAATGCATATTAAGGTTAAATCATTACCAAAACAAACTGCAGTTATAAAAATATTGATTGTTTACAAATTGAACAGCTGACACTGAGAACTACGTACTAGCGCTTCCTGCACGCCTTGGCCCGGCCAGGAAGCGGCTGCTTCTTGAACTAATTAGCGGCTCTGTAATGATAAAGCATGCATTATTACCGGCCCCAGGGCTGTAATATGGAACATTACCGGCCGCTCAGGATAGGAATGTTTACAAGTGGAGGGCGATAAAATCACTTAAACACCGGGCAAGGCCCCCCACAATAAAAGAGGCCATTCACAATTCTTTGGAACTACAAGCTATCGTAGATCTAGAAGCCATTTGCTAGAGTAGAGGTAGTAAGGAACTTGTCTTAGTTATCAAGGGACTTACACACCTTTAAGATGGTCTAAGACAGCAATATTATAAAATTTACTTAAATAAGTAGTAGTGGAACTGAGGAGTATTTGTAAAGGATTTAGGCCATTTCAACCTTACTATAAGAGGAAATTGGGAAATTAATTTTTGCTTCTACTTTTTGGGTACTGAAATAATTTGTATAAGGGAGAAAACTCAATTATAATATTAGGGTAAGTGTCCATCTGAGACTTTTTAGTATCGAGACTCGCTCTCAAGATTAAAATCTCTAGTGGACATGGGACTGAGACTAGTCTCGGAGTCTCGCCGACTCTCCGAGACTCGAGAGAGCCTGATGTTGCTCTCAAGTGGACAAGGTTCTGAAACTAATCTCGAGACTAGCTATCAGACAAAGAGCTAAAGTTAAAGTTTATCTCGAGACTAGCTCTCGAGATTAGTCTCAGGTGGACACCTAGCTTAAGATAGACTAAAATATTACTTTAATAATACACACGTATTTCTAGAAAAAAATGTTTATAATTTAAAAATATTTTTGTTTCAGATACATGCATTACGACGCTAAATACATATTTTTAAGGAATTTGTCAATGTGTCTGTTGTTTTTTGTTCTGTTATTTGCAAGTGGTAGAGTCCATAAATTACTTAAGGTAATTTTTTATTGTCTTTAATTGCATTTTTTCTTCTATGGTTTATTTAATTTGATATATGTAGTACATTTTACTGTAGACTCACAATTAGAATTGATTCTGACAGCATGGTAAAATCGAAAAAGATGGAGGAAAGAGCCAATGATAGATTGAGATTTTCATATCTGACCTTCTAGATGTCAAAATATTTAGCTCTTATTGGCTTCCCAGCCAAATATTTAGCTCTCCTTTCAATTTTTCCACGCTTTCTGAATCAAATCTAATTGTGAGACTACACTGTAATCACAATTCAATTTCTATTCTCATCTTAAATCAATAATGTATTTATACTTGTAATTAAGGGATTAATGTTTCTTAATATTAAGATTAGTGAGGGCATGTGTGATATTTTTTTAATTATTATTATTTTTTTTTTTAATTACTAGGGGCTCTGCCACCTACTTGCTACCAATGAGCTTCACTTCTTAATGTTGGGGGGCTATGCGCCCTCCCTATCAGGCGTAGGACATTAAGCTTATGGATTAAAAGAAATCATGAATTTTTTTATGGAATGAACACGCTACATCTTTCTTAGGTACTCCTTTAGATTGTTACTCCCCTTTTTTTTAGAATATAACTGACATTGAATAAATAACTATTTAGACAAATGGATGTTTAGCCCAATGTACTTTGGGACAAAGGAAAATCATAGTTTTTTTTATAAGGGGAGTAACAGTCTAAAGTGTTGACATGACAGACAATTCGACTGACAAGTTATTTTATTTTGTAGTATCACTTGTATTTATGAATTGATTCAGTTGCATTCTGAACTTATTGTGTCAACATTAAAATAATAAATAGTTATAAACTATTAACAAAATGAATAAGAACATTCCGGACACCTTCTTTAGATTGTTACTCCCCTTGATTTATTTATAAGTAGAGTAAAGATCTAATGAAAGTGCCCTTTCTTACTCTTTCTTAGCCACATGGACTTGTTTAATTATAAAACTTTTTTTATAATATAGAATGATAATACGTATATTGTTTTCTTTCTTTATTTATTTTTTAGATTATTAGACTAGCAATGTTACTGCGGCTGGGTCTTTACATTTTAATGATACTCATTTCAAGAGATTTATTCGTAAGTGGTATTCTGTCCAAACTCGATCCATCCGGAGCATTGTCAATAAAAAGTTTCTTTTCATCTGATAATGTTCATGGGGTAATTATTAAGTTCTTTTTTTTCACTCTGAACTTATAATATAATTTTATATACTTTTCGATAGTGTAACCATACATCCCGCTTTGACCGGGGCAGTCAACAGACACAAAAAGGATCCAAAGATGGTCTGTTTGCCAGGCTAGGCCTCTCCGCCCATATTATTACTAATACTACATAGATGTAATGTAACAGATCCTTCTGCCCTGCAGATGCCTTTTTGTTGTCTTACGAGAACAAAAATAAAGTGCATAAATAATACTAATAAATGTAAGCAAATAAATTAAAGAAAAAGACAGACATTCCAAGTTATGTTATGTTATTTATTTAATTATTTTTTTCAGGATGTGTTTATGGGTTGTATTTCTGCTTTTCGTGATTTACCAAGTCTCATATTTGTTCAGTGGGGTGGAACTTCCCGCCTTGCAGGCTCTACCAAGCCAGTTCGTGACAGCGTCCTGATAACGCTAATTGATATAGTGATAAGCCTGGTGGAAATAATGCTTCTTCTTATGGTTTACCTAGTTTCTATGGATCAAACCATGTTATGGATATCTCCTATCATCGGATTTAGAAGTATGATTTGATATTATTGTTATTATTTTATTATCCGAAAAAATAGTTAAAAAAAAAACAACTTGTTAAATATTTAGAAGTAAATATAATAGTATATCGAAAAATCAATACCGATTTAAAACAGGGTAAGTACTCAAGATGCAGTTCCTGATATAACTATAAAAATGTACCAGGAATTGGATATTAGTACAAAAACGTTAGTGGTATTCTTGGATATCACTTAAGCGTTTGACTCTGTTCCCCACCCAGCATTATTAATCACCTTAAAAATATTGGAATTACAGAAAGTGCACTTAATTGGTTATCATCATATTTAAACAGTAGACCCCAGCCTAAAAAAATAAATGAAATAATCAGAAAGAAATATAATCTTTTTCTATACCCCAAGGAACAGTTCTCAGTCCAATATTATTCTCAATTTACGTGACTGAGTAATGTAAGTTAAAACTTGATGGAGGCTCGATATATTCATTCGTGGACGATACAGTTGCATTGTTCTGGGACGAGACTTGGAACCAAGTCCATGAGGAAACAACCCTGAGATTACAGTAAGATTTACTAAATTTTTGACTTTTGACAGCGCGGGAAAATCTGTCGGGAGCCAATGAGAATTTAGGATTTTGAATTTTAGAAGGTCGGGCCAACAAGGCAAACAAAAATATCACCGGCCCCACCCCTCCTACAGACCTAGTGGCATTATTTTTTTCATCACTTAGGTTGGCCAATTTGAGTGTCAAAAGTCAAAACTTTAGTAAATCTTACGTTAAAGCTGATGTTTGAGGTTTGAGTGGCTAAGTGAAAATAATCTTTCCCTCAATATTAGTAAATAGGTAGTAGGTTATATCACTATATAGCCTTTTCTTTTACTAACTCTAGTCAACCAATTGATCCGAGTGTTTAATAATACACGAAAACAATTGCCTCTATTTCATTAAGGTAGATCAAATAGAGAGGTGGGGGAACCAAGCAACCTCCTATTCCCCTCATCTATCTCCCTGCCCGTGTTCTCTCCTTTACAAAATTGGGGAATTGCGGGATGGAAAATAAAAAATTCGTATTTAGCGACCCAAAAAACCATAAATTAGCCGATATCCAGAACTACCATGAATTTTCCCAGGTAAGATTTTTTTTTTTTGTTTTATAGTCCTCTACATTTGTTATTTGAAATTTTTTTTTATCTGCAATATTGAAGGAATTACAAGCAAAAAATCGAAAATGGGTCGCCATTTTTCAATATGGTGGCCATAGCACAACTTCGATTTTAGGGGACTTTTAGTAAATTCAGGAAGCTGAACACAACTTCTCCACCCAAGTTTCTTGCTTGTACTAATTTTTTGAGGTTTGACTGTTTTTTGGCCTATTTTTACTGCACTGTTCTTTTCTAAACATAGTTTAGAAGTATTTAACCATAAACCACTAAAAAATTCCATTTGAGCTTAAGCGGCAAGTAAGCAAAACTAGTATTAAAGCCTAGAAAGTTCTTAGTATATAATGTATAATTAATATTGTAACAGGAGCTAATTTGTGTTTTATCAATAGATAAATAAATAAAATAAATTATATTGAAAATGCATAATTACTTTGCACCTAAATTGTTTTAAATCAAATTATAATCATTATTAATAATGGGAGACAGACAGAGAAAAATATACTCCAGCGCCGGGACTCGAACCCGGGCCTTCCACATTTCCGGTGCAGATGCCCTTTAACCACTATAAGCATTAATTCTCGATTTAGTTCTAATGTCATAAATTGACTTGCTAAATATATATGAATATTGTAAGCTTGGATTGGGAGAATAGTTATCAGTTAAGGCAGAGAAAAACCATTCTCCCGCGTAGCTTAGTTGGTTAAAGAGCATCTGCACCGGAAATGCAGAAAGCCCGGGTTCGAGTCCCGGTGCTGGAGTCTATTTTTCTCTGTCTGTCTCCCATTATTAATAATGATTATAATTTGATTTAAATTGATATTTAAACTTTCTGTAATATGAAGACTACCAAAAACTTAAAAAATTGAATTTCTAAATTGTTTTGTGATATTAAATTTAATTATTTACTGATTTCATTTTAAGATTTTTGCTTTCTTCTAAGGTTAGCGAGGACTAAAAAATAATTGTGTGATGAATGATTCATTCACTCATCACATGAAGCATAAGTTTATCAGTGCATTCTTCATTTAACTAATGCTGTTAATAAATGTGATAGCGTTCTATAATTTGATTTTATTTTATATGATAGATCTAAACTTACTTATCTTACAAATTTAAATTAAATATACTGATTTCACTATTTTTCTGTATTTACTGATTTCAGCCAGAAGGATACCTCTAGTTCCAATCTATATATTTGTTAAAACATACTCAAATAATGCAGAAATTACAATGATCGTAGTCCTTATGATTTTTACCATTACCCATTTAAATGCGCTGGTATGTTAGCTTTTCATTTTATCTTCTCCTAAGTTGATGATAAACCCATACATGGGCCCTCATATTGCAACCAGCCAGCTTAATATAAATATAATGAAGGTTGTTTGAGGAAAATCAGTTCAGTATAACTGGAGATGGAGTGAATTGTACGCAGAGGCAGTCTAGATAGAGAGTATTGTACGCAGGTAGGCAGTGTACCCAAACTTTGATTTTGGAAAGACAAGGCAATGAGAAGTTACCTCTTAACGCTAACGCTACATAGATAGCCCCAAAGTAAGGACCAAAACCTTGGTGTTAGTAAATTGGAGCAGGGTTCCAAGTTAGAACTGAGCTTTACCCAACAAAAGGCAAAATCTTTACCGTTTATAATAAAATTATTTAAAATTTAAATGGAAATATCAGAAACATGGGCAGAGAACAGAAATAATAACCTTAACAAAACCATAAAAATTAATAATAGGAACAGTGTTGTGTAAATGTTATAACATATCATAACAGTTCATTGCAACTTGTTTCTTCCAATGTGTTCAGTTATAAAATAACAGATGATATGTTCTGTTATCTGAGGTGTTATAATATGAACTGTTATTCTCCAATAACATGTTATTTTGAACTGTTATTCTCCCATAACATGTTATTTTAAACTGTTACATTATTTTCAACACACCTCCAGTTCAAAACAAGTAATTAGGCCACCTGCTTGGGCCGTGTTTTCTAACCCCATAATTTAGCCACTTTTTCAGCCACACCACTGAAGCAAATCCATTATGATCAGTTGGCCGTGTAAATCAAAATGTCTTTGTGGCCTCGATTTTTATTCATGGATTGCTGAACAGAAGTTATCAATGTTTTTAAGACCATGCTTACCCTGAACCCCTAAATTAGAAGTAATTCTAATACTTATTTTAGCGGCAAACAGTTTGGACATTTTTGGCATATTGTTTACTAAAATCAAGAAGGGATACTCATTTTCTCATTTTATAATCTAATTACTAACTTATGGACTAGGGGGGCAAGTAAAGAATCAAAATGTGTTTTTCTTCATCCACTGATAGTCCAACCTGATGTAGTTTCAATTAAGTTATCACCCTTTTTTTATGCTGCTTTTTAATTATTATTATTTACTCTTTTTCAGATCTGTGAATTTGAATCTTTAAAATTTAGCATTTCTCTGATTAACCAGGATACTTATCTCAATGCTAATATAATATCGTTTGGTCTTGTACCGATATTTTACACCTTTTCTCTCATTTGTCAAATTATAGAGGTAAATTTTAAAATTTATTTTTAAAAATTCAATATAGAGGGGGTAGTCAAACGGTACAAATTGAAAAAAATCATGGGCTTAAGGGGGGGCCACAGATATGGGCCAATACATTGATATGGCTTGACGCTCAGCGCCTTTGACACAGTATATTCTAAGGAGTATTTCTTGAATTTGAGTATGATCCTGAATTACCTACTCAATTATTACCTACTCAATTGTTACCTACTCCAAGTAAGAGTGGTCACTTATCAAGTGACAAGCTAACATCAGCTTGATTTTTGGTCAACTAACTAATTTTGTACTCACGATAATGAAAATCACATAGTCTATCAAAATGGCCAGGACATGGCCACTATCCATCTGGTTTTTTTTTTTTTTTTTTTTTTTCTTCAAATGCCTATTGCCAAGCTGACAAACTTATATCCAGCATATGAACTTATGGGACCAACAACCACATATTTTTTAGAGGCAACAAAATATTACTTTTTGTTAGTCGAACACTCTTTTGCATGGCCATCTCCTGAACTATACATTTTATACTTATAAGTTTTTATAAAAGGTTCTACAAATAAATAAAATTCAATAAATAGCGTGAGTTTTATCGGCTTAATTATTAAAACCTAACCACATATTATGCATTATGTAAAGCCAAATACAAATTATTTCAAGAGTTAAAAAAAAAAAATCTTTAAAAAAAATTAGTTAAGTTAGGCCTACGAATATTAACGTTTGTCGAATTTTCAAAGATAGAACTTCTATAGTTCATAAAAACTAGGTAAAAAAAAAGCAATGTGGGGCCGCTAGTAAAATTTGGCCAAGGGCCTCAAAAAACCTAAATCCGGCTCTGCAGGACAATGAAAATGCCCAAAGAACCTGGGCAATTGCTGACAGAATGAGACGATCTAAGTTGTTAATGTCAGGGCCCTCTCATAAATTCATCAAGACAATATTAGCCCTTAACAGGGGCACCGCAAAAAAATAATGTGGGGGGTGCCGCTAGTAAAATTTGGCCTAGGGCCTCAAAAAACCTAAATCCGGCATTGCAGGGCAATGAAAATGCCCAAAGAACCTGGGCAATTGCAGCCAGAATAAGACAATCTAAGTTGTTTATTTCAGGGCCCTCTCATAAATTCACTAAGACAATATTAGCCCTTAACAGGGGCACCGCAAAAAAATAATGTGGGGGGTGCCGCTAGTAAAATTTGGCCTAGGGCCTCAAAAAACCTAAATCCGGCATTGCAGGGCAATGAAAATGCCCAAAGAACCTGGGCAATTGCAGCCAGAATAAGACAATCTAAGTTGTTTATTTCAGGGCCCTCTCATAAATTCACTAAGACAATATTAGCCCTTAACAGGGGCACTTGATATCTTATGACTGAATTTTAAAGCTGTCATTGTCGTCTCCATTGCTGCCCAGCGTTGGTTCGTCCTAGATGGCAAACCTTTAGAATGCCTGTAGCTCTCTTAGAAGAGTTTAAGGGGCTGCCTCAGAACAGAGAGCTGACTTTTTGGTAATCTCTCGATCTGCTCAAAATACAGGGTGACTGGTGTTATATGTGAAAAAATGAAGTGGGTTGTTCTATTGCTCAGGGGCTACAAAAAACACTATATAAACCATGGGTCAAATATTAACCGTTCTCCTATAAGTTTCTATCTATATATATAAAATTAAAGTTTTGTCTGTACATTGGTCAGAATTGAAATTTTTTTGGATACTTTTTCGTTTTTATACATCCCGAAAACCGAATCCGGCCTTAACTTTTTTCGTGTATGTATGTATGTATGTATGTGTGTCTGTTGCCTCAGTCAGACTTTATAGGCGCAAAACTGGCTAAATGTAATTAATTTTTTTTCAGAGGTGAGCGCAAACATGTTGTGCAATTTGTAGCCTTGGTTTCATCGAAAAATATTGAGTAGAACCGAAGTTATTAAATATTTACTGGTCCAGAAGCCGTATTTGATAGAGCAAATTACATTCATGCATCAAGGTTCATGTTTGTTCGATGCCTTATCAGCCTTAACTAGACTAGAGAACTGTCAGGTAGCCCAATCCCCTGCAATCCCCACCTCCTCCCACTTTTCTATCTTCTCCCACTAAGACTCTAGGCCTAGCTCTTCTATATCACCTTACTATTAGCTTTGCAATTTGCAACTGCAACTGCAACCGTTGCACGAATCACATCGCCTTCTGTTGGCTGGTTAAAACCTATAGATCTGTTATCAAAACTAATTTAATAGCTTGACTAAGTAGATAATGAAGTATATAAACACTAGGAAGTGTACCCACAAATACCTAGCATGAAACCCGCACGTAGCGCGGGTTGAAGGCTAGTCTTTAATAATATTAATAATACCTATTCATAAGGTGGAAATTTTAGTAAACTTGGCTGAAAGTAAAAAAGAAACATGTTTATTATGGCTATTTTTGACTTGCAGGTGAGTAAATAAATAAAATCATATTAAAAAGAGTAATACTGGTTTAGTATACTCACCTATATTTCAACAAAAACAACAATAAATGTTTCTTTTTTTACTTTCAGCCAAGTTTACTAAAAATTCCGCCTTATGAATAGGTAATGATTAATGATATTAATATTACTCAAAAATTTAGGAAATAAGGAAGTTTTTCCTGAAGTCCGAACAGTTTAAGCTCGGTTCTATTCTAAGTTATGGAACCACAAAGAATAAACGATTTTTTTAATTTTTTCTTAAAAATTACATTTGTATACATTTTTTGTCATGTAATTTAAGAGAATGAAAATGAAAATTACACTTTTCTTATAGGAAATTTTGTCAGCTTTACAACGAAACCAAAAATGTTGTTCTAGC
Organism: Gerris buenoi; assembly: GCA_001010745.2. Classification (NCBI taxonomy): domain Eukaryota; kingdom Metazoa; phylum Arthropoda; class Insecta; order Hemiptera; family Gerridae; genus Gerris; species Gerris buenoi. The sequence goes on along the minus strand of KZ651603.1, from coordinate 363,215 downwards.
TTTTATACTTTTGGAGCAATTAGTGTTTTTATGAGCAAAGGCATGCAACCTTAAAAAAATCATAAAATTTGAACTCATGGGAGAACGGTTAATATTTGACCCATGGTTTGTTTATATAGTGTTTTTGTAGCCCCTGAGACGTAGAACAACCCACTTCATTTTTTCACATATAACGCCAGTCGCTCTGTATAGAAGGATTAGGGAGAAAATTCTTCGTCCCCAGGTTTGCTAAATGGTCCCTCCTAAATGGTCAAAAATCCAACGACTTTGGATTTTTAATCCTCCGGTATTAAAAAAAAAATGTTTTTTTTTTGTTTCAGTCAAATGTAAGCTCGCCACTACCAGTATCTGTAGTACTAACAACATCTTTCTCAGTGTCGTCGCTGATAATATTTACAACGATATTTTTCATCTATTCATATAGTAGATTTCAACGTGATGTTACATTTATGACAGGCAATAAACCAGGGGTACTAGTAAAAGTTCTCCTGGTCGGCCCTATAGTTTTTACTATTGTAAGTATTTCTTTTTATATTTTTATCATATCCAGTAGAATATGATTTTTTTATCTTTTTATTCCTTAAGAAAATACATAAATGAATTTAAATTTGCAATTGAATTTCTAAATTAGAAGTTGTCTTTTTATGTTGTAACCTGAAAAATGTTAAATGCTGATTATAGTCCATTAATTTCACTATTACCATTGATTAACATTAATCTTTCTTTTTTTTTCTAGGTTATGATAGTTTTATCATTTAACAGTAAAAATGGACTATTAGATTTAGTAGTATTCATTGGCTGTTTAGTATTAATTTTGGGTCTCAGCGTTACTTATGTTATCTACAAATTTGCAACCTACTCGCGAAAAGTAAGTATTTCTTGTATATCTTAGATTACATTGCAAGTACAATTTAATCTTGCAGGGGACTCCATTCCAATGGATGTAGGTTCAGACATCCGTCCAATACTATTGAACCTATATTCACTGGAATTCCAACAATTTCATTATAACAAAAGCTTCCTAAGAATTACTACTCTCACACATCGTTTTGAAAGTGTTTTGGGTTTAATTCGTTAGCTTTCGTGAATTAGCTTTTGTTTAATTCGTGAATTAGCTTTCACACAACAAAATACAGGTGATCGAAATATTGGTTTTCAATATCTCATATCATAATATTGACAAAACTAGTAAAACCTTCTTTCTTGTTACCTAATATGTCAGCGAATTTTTACATTTAATTTACAAGTTATTAAAAGTTTTTACAGGTTCTTTATAGAATTAACTTTTGTCTAAAAACGTTTTTGCAGTTTAAAAAAAAAAAAAAAGAAACGAAATCTTACGAAAAGCAAAGAACTTAAAAAGTGGAAAAGAGTAAAATAACCAGATATCTCGATCCCCTCCACGATCTGTTCATATGAGCGATTTGAATTCGATCCCCCATCCCCCGTTCTGATCATGTATTTTTGGTGGAGCGGATTTAAACCGATACAATCCGTCGTTCTTCGTTCATACAGCGTTTTGAACTCGCGGATTGTTTTCAAAACTATGTGTGAATGTAGTAATGTTCATTGAATCTGTATTAGTTAAAACTACTCAAATATTTATATTCAAATTTATTTATAATTTGAATTGAATTATTCTTGGTAAAAAAGACATGAATAAAATATTTATGACATGAAATTAAATGTCTAGTTTGTGAGATATGATATGATACACAAAGACAAAGAATATGGTTAATGACAACCAAAATGTCTTTGTAAGAAAAAAACACTGCAGAATGGGGACTACCACAATTAAAATATGTACTTATGTGATTTGTGCCTCGTAAAAACCATTTATATTTTCTCACATAAAGAGAAAGTATTGCGATGAAGCAAAAGTTTGATTTTGATGGATTTACACTTTTTGAGGTCCCCTAAATTGAAAAAAGTGTTTTTTAAAAAATGTCTGTCTCATCTATGGAGATATTTGTAGCCTAAAATACTTAGGAAATTTTGACAGAATTTGGCATAACTTTTCAGAGAAATTATACCCCGAGGTAAAGTCAAGAAATGAATTTTAGTTCCAAATTTGTTAGCGTTCTCAAAAACTCTGAAAAAAAATGATTTCTTGAAAATGGTTCCGACGATTTTGATTAAAAAATTCTTAAATGTAGTTAGTTCATTTAAATAAAGTATTTAAAGCCGTTTTCCCAGGAAAAAAATCTAGTTCCTGAGAAAATAGCTTTAAACGTGGACAGAGAGAGGCTGTATTCGATTCCCCACCAAGGAAAAGTTATTTTTATAAAATTTCAATAATAATTAAATGTACCTAAGAAAACTAAAAAATTTATAATTAGAAAACACTGGGCTAAGTAATTATGAACATGTATATGTGAGTTTGTCTGAGTTGTCTCAGACCAATTTTGTTGTAATTGTAATTCATTCTCCTATAATGTCCTTTTGCCATCAATAATACTTAGACAAAATTATATTAATATCATGTTTTCTGAAGCTGTGGTGAATTTTCAGGATTTCAAGAGTCTATTTTTCCCATCATTTTTTTATGGACCTCCGAATCACGACTTAAGAAAAGAAAGGAAGCGATTCCGTCATAGCACTATTTAGAATAACTTATTTTAATGAATTAGGGTGAAATAAATACTCAATACTTACCTATGTCTTGGATTATTTATCATTTACTAATTATTTTAAATTACTGCGTTAAATAAATAGAGGTAGGATAGACCAGTAGTTAGAATTTATTTTCACTTTTATTATGTTTTGGGTTGGTTTCATTAGCATTTTCATTTTTGTTTCTTTAAAACAGCAAGATTATAATGGGCTTAATCAAATTGTGTCAATTAGATTCATTGTTATTGGATGTATTGTTCATTGTTACTTTTTGGAGCAACTGTTATGATTAGGGCTCGGATTGCAAAAATTGCATAATTGCATATTTTTTTCCTGAATAGTACTCATTGAAAGAAGCCTTTTGGTGGTATTTTCACCTCTCTGGGAGCATATAAATGCATAAAACGGCTGTTTTCAGAAAAGCATATACAGTAGTCACCGCTTAATGTGATCACGGTTAATGTTATCAACCGCTTAGTGTGATCAAAATAGCTTGGAACGGCCCCACCCAATACCAATACATTAAAAAATATCCGCTTATTGTTATCAATATTTCATGTAAGCTCGCCACTACCAGTATCTGTAGTACTAACAACATCTTTCTCAGTGTCGTCGCTGATAATATTTACAACGATATTTTTCATCTATTCTNGCACTACTCATTTCAGAATCTGAGGAATGGTAATTTCGGAATGTGGAATGATACTTTATACAAAAAATTCATTGACAATCCTCGGGATATTATTCAGGAGGATATTATTTCAGAAGGATTCATCAAGTGGTCTTGAGATTAATTTATAAAAGTTAAACCATTAAATGTATGGTTTAGTTTGTTAATCCGAATTCCTTTTATAGGAGAGAGAAAAATTGCCTCTGTTATTGGCTTAATGTGCAGTCATGGTAACAGTTAATTAATCTAATAAATGTTGAAGCATAAATATTAATAAACTCTAAGATATCACCTCTCCTCTGTGTAGAAGTAGTAATATCAATTAAGTATTTATTCTTGGTATAATTTATACTCCAATCATTAAAAAAAATCTGAGGGAACTGCTTCTAGATCATTAGTGTAAAATATATCTCACCTTCTTGGTATCCAATCCAGATGTGTCAGGGTGGGACTAGAGACTAGAGATTTTTGGCAACTGTGTCAACCACTTGGAAAAGCTTATGGTACACATAACTTACCACCTGGAAACACAGTGGATTCAAACACGGTCAATGAGTTAATGGTAATGGTAAGACGGGTAGGACGAACCACTTGTTCGAACCTAGCAATCAGGCCACACTGGGCCCATTTTACTTACTTCGTGGTGGAGAGTTCCAGCTACTTCCCACATCATACCTGTACATTGTACTGCCGAAGCGGGTATGGTGTGGTCATTAGAAAGCGTCTTACAAAGTGTGGGGGAAGAGAACCCCTCAGGGGGAGTCCCTCACCCTGCTCCATCCTCGTTGCTTTATCCATGCCATGTATGATGCTATATTGGTTTGTATGGCAGGTGAGTCTTTACCACAGTCAGCCCCATACGAAACAACACCTACAAGGCTGTACATGTTAGTATCCGGGTCCAACCAAAGAACAGGTCCTCCTGAATCACCCTGCAAATAAATAAACTTCATTTAATTCTTTAAACATAAATAAAATATTTTTAAGTTTTTGGTAGTATTCAAACTACGGAAAGTTTAAATTTTAATTTAAATCAAATTATAATTATTATTAACACTGGGAGACAGCAGAGAAAATCATTCTCCTGCATAGCTCAGTTGATAGAGCGTTACTGGAAATGTAGAGGCCCGTGGTTCAAGTCCCGGCACTGGAGTCTATTTTTCTTTATACTTTGTACAGAAACCTAACATTGGAAAGACTGTATATAACCACGCCGTTGATCACCCAAAATAAATAATAAATAAAATTTTAACTAGGCCCGGTCTCTCCTAGTGTTATTATAATTATTGCAAAGAATAAAAATTTCCCTCCAAAATCCTTGCTGTGTCTAATTTAAATCCTTATTTTCTTAGTTGATCTATTTTCTCACCAAACCATTTTGTAGGTTCATCTGTTTGGTGCTCAGCCCCTCACCCTTGCAAATCCTCCGAGATTAAAAACAAAATTGAAGTTATACTATTTAATAAAAATAATTACAACAGTTTTTTATTATTAGTTTAGCAGTTTTTTATTCCAAAGTGTTCATATTTTGGTGCAGACTTCACCTGAAAAAAATAAATAAATAAAATATTAAGTGAAGTTAAAATTTATTTCATGTATCAGAATGTTACTTTTTACATAAATATGTATGTTTTTTAGTTACTTGTTGGTTTTGGAACTTGTCAGGAGTATAATTACTGACCAGTCCTTATGTATGACTGCAAAATGATCCAGGTTTAATTTTATATTTAGAAAAAGTAGTTTTTTTTTTTTTTTCATTAATGTTATTTGAGGTGCTAAATCCAAATTTCAACTTTGCCACATCGTAATAGTGGAGCATTCTGAGAAAAATTTGAAAAAATGCTAAAAAAAAAAAAGTGCTATTTTTTTACTTACAGTTTGAAATATTCTCACTCTTAGAGAAAAGTTTACGTATACAAAAGTAAACTTCACTAAATTTCCTACAATTTTTGTGTCTTTAGTTGTTTTTTTCTTAAATTTTTAAACCCCTCAAGAAGGACGCGTGCCCTTGGATCCTTGATCCCAGGAGCGACTGCTCCATTTGCTCCCTTAGCACTATAGCCACTAGGTAGGGGGTATAAAGAAAGGGTGTTAAGGTGCGTTTACACCTGACACTTCTCTCCGGCAATAAATGTCAAGTGTCAGACAGAAATTGCTTTGAGTGTTTACATCTGAGAGAAATTGCTTGNCTGGAGTCTATTTTTCTCTGTCTGTCTCCCAGTGTTAATAATAATAATAATCTATCTATATTATTACAAAAAGTTTTGTAAACAAACGAGTTCAGTGAGAGTGATATACAAAACTTGAGTGAAAGAGCGTGATAGGAGAGAAGTGGGGTAGTCCAGGGAGAAAAGAGGGAGCTTGAGAGTGACATACTAAACTGTGTGTAGACAGAGTGAAGGAGATTTGAGAGAAGGTAGGTGAGAGAAACTTGAGAGTAGGTATATAAAAATGTCAGAGAGGCAAGGAAAGTAGATAGTAGTACGCCTACCCCCACTACTTCAGCCGCTGTTCTACACTATACTCACACATCTTCACCTCACCCTTCTCATTCCATATAACTATGCACACACCTTGCAAAAAAAAACAACGCTAAATCATTCTTCTCAGGACTTTCTCAACAGTCCTTTTCAGTACTTTCTACAGCTAACATGATATTTTACAGCATGTGTGTTTTTGTCAACATTGAAAAGAAACATGAGATCAATTTTAATGCTTCACTTTAGAGTGCCTTAACGTGGCAGCGGCCGCTTTTCAGGGGTTGACGAGCGAAGCGAGTAGGGGGAGGAACCCCCTAGTTTGATTTAAAATAAATAAAATAGAATGTTTTATCGTCAGACTCACCTGTCTTCTTTAAGAAAACACACAATTTGGTAGGTATTGCTTCTAGCACTATTCTTTAACACATTAGAACACTAAGTCTAAATACACACCTTGCATGCATCTCTCTGGAATGAGAACGTACAAATCTGGGTAGGGTTTTCCAAAGAAACAGCTCCAACAGGGAAAGTATCAGCACAGTTTGACAGTGGTACAACACGTAAATTCACTTTCCTCAATACTTTCGAATGTCTCATTGCTCCTCTGTATCTCATGTGGCCCCAACCTAATCAAAACATTCACACATTTTTCTTGTTTATCAAATAATATTTTTCGTATACAGTGGGTCCCGAGGTAGTATTCAAAATGATTTTTTTTTTCTGGGTTTTCTCTCTTTAGCTCATCCAAGCCCAAGCTAATAACAAGGCTTTTGGAATTATGTTTGGTTTTGTTGAAATGCAATGTGATTTATTTGTTCTTTTTAGCTTATTGTTTATTTTTTAAAATGTTAACTAAAATTTAATATTTTAGAAAATTAACTCAAATTTAATTGAAATTTAAGATTTTTGCAATTCTGATCCAATATTTTTCGATATCTTCAAATATAAAGGAAGTTTAGTCTTGGAATTTTTAAAAAAAATTTCAATAAAACTGAACAAAAAATTTCATTCCAACTCTGTACACAGAATCAAGAAAATATTATCATTTTTAGAAGTATAAGAACAAGTTAACCCATTCAACGCATCTTCCAATTCAGTAAGGTACGTCTGAGGTGGATTTAAATAATACAAAATGAGGTAAAACTATTTAAAAGTGAATATTTTTATAAAATTGGTTGTTGGGATCCTCTGCTGAAACAAACACCTTCGGGCCTAGCGGCTCTTGTAAGGGGTTTCTGCCCAAGACATCAGGAAATAGCGGTGGAGAGCAAGAAGACATGGAAACACAGTGGATTCAAACACGGTCATTGAGTTAATGGTAATGGTAAGACGGGTAGGACGAACCACTTGTTCGAACCTAGCAATCAGGCCACACTGGGCCCATTTTACTAACTCCGTGGTGGAGAGTTCCAGCTACTTCCCACATCATACCTGTACATTGTACTGCCGAAGCGGGTATGGTGTGGTCATTAGTAAGCGTCTTACAAAGTGTGGGGGAAGAGAACCCCTCAGGGGGTGTCCCTCACCCTGCTCCATCCTCGAACCATAGATAAAAATCACATCATCATGACACAGATCGAAAACACAACATCAAAGCGTGGGGAGAGAGAACCCCTCAGGGGGTGTCTGCGATTCATAGATGCAATTCAGAGTATCACGGCTCGGGATTGAACCCACAACCTTGAGCCGCCTCACTCATTGATAGATGGGCGAGGGCTTAGAGCACCTCGTTCACACTGGCTCCCGGTCATTGAGTTAAGTAGGAGTTTTTTTTTTATAAAGGGTGGCTCTCTTTTTCAAAAACCCAAAAATCTTTGATGTTCTATCTTGGGCATACTGTATATTTATTATTAATAGATTATAAAAATCCTATATATTCTTAATAATTCCATAAAATACAAATTTAAATTCAACTTACCTAGTATTCGGACATATTTTCCAACGAGATCTTGATTATCGGCTGGTAAGCAGGCTGGTCCAACCAGTCTAGATGAGAAGTCAGCAGCTCTTGAGAGTTGAAGTACAGCCAGATCATTCTTCTGATTGGAATTATCATAATCAGGATGCTCAATCACTTTACCAACATCTATAACTTCTGTCACATTTGTTTCACTTGCTAAAAAAACACCCATATAAAATTCTCTTATAAATACATTATATTTCCTTTAGATACATTTATAAAGCTATTTCTTTATATAACAGCTTTCAGATTATTATTAAAGAGTGATGGATCAGACACTTATAATTATATTCCTAACTAGGAGCCTCTTTGGGACTCAAAATAAATATGATCTTGTTTTTACTAAGGTTGGTACCAATTACCTTTTTAATCTGCTTATTATTTTAGAGCATTTTATTGAAAAATATGCACTACTCATTTCAGAATCTGAGGAATGGTAATTTCGGAATGTGGAATGATACTTTATACAAAAAATTCATTGACAATCCTCGGGATATTATTCAGGAGGATATTATTTCAGAAGGATTCATCAAGTGGTCTTGAGATTAATTTATAAAAGTTAAACCATTAAATGTATGGTTTAGTTTGTTAATCCGAATTCCTTTTATAGGAGAGAGAAAAATTGCCTCTGTTATTGGCTTAATGTGCAGTCATGGTAACAGTTAATTAATCTAATAAATGTTGAAGCATAAATATTAATAAACTCTAAGATATCACCTCTCCTCTGTGTAGAAGTAGTAATATCAATTAAGTATTTATTCTTGGTATAATTTATACTCCAATCATTAAAAAAAATCTGAGGGAACTGCTTCTAGATCATTAGTGTAAAATATATCTCACCTTCTTGGTATCCAATCCAGATGTGTCAGGGTGGGACTAGAGACTAGAGATTTTTGGCAACTGTGTCAACCACTTGGAAAAGCTTATGGTACACATAACTTACCACCTTGTATAAGTTATTGTAATAAAATAATGTAAAGACCGTGGAATTAGAATTTTCTTTTTGTTAAAAAAAAATAAATAAATAAACACCAGTTTTACCAAACATGGCCTTAAAAGCAGAAAACATTATTTTATTATTATTATTTTTTTTTTAGCAGCCACAGTGCTATGAGCAATCTATGCTTATGTCACTAAAGATAAAATCATAGCTCCCCAACTGTTCATAGAGCCCCAAAAAATAGAGTTGATACTTATATTTTTAGTGTCCTATATACTGGCACATTGGTAGTGGTAGTACTGTTAATTTTTCCCCTCTTTTTGGTGCTTTTTTAAAAGAAGCGTATTTTTATTTGTTTTTTAATGAAATATTATATTCTACATGTTAGTCCTACTAGGTATTCCAACCACACTTACCTGTCTTTGAATTTCTGAATTTTGCTGCTAATACACTATTGATTTATCTGCTAATACAAAACAATTTTGTTAATCTAGTAACTAATGTAATAATTGTTTCGCCATATGGAACATGTCTCCTTGCTAAACTTTAGAGTGATTACTTTCATAAATATTTTCCCCCATTCATCAAAAACAAATGTAATTCTTGGTAAACACTTTCATTTTTTCACCTGAGTTGAATAAGTTAATTTAATGTGTTTTCTCTTAAATTTTAACTTTAATTATAAATAAACCTTACTTGAAAACAAGTCATGTTCTCCGACATATACCGCAAGACCATTGCGACCATGAGTGCAGTGAGCTGCAGTTAGGGCATGGCTTGATGTTACTAAGGCTGCTCCACAGAACACAAACATCTCTGATCTTTCTACCAGTCCGAGCATGTAGGGAAACTCATTTACTCCTGTCTCAGACCCTCCAACAATACGAGCTCTCTCCTAAATAAGTTTTAAAAATAACATCAATTGACTTGTAAGATCCTGAGGATCTGTAGGATAAATAAATATTTATAAATAAATCTCTCTTAATAAATTAATAATATGATTCTGATAGCTCACATTCTTTTATCAGGCGATAAGTCCAGCCGAGTGATTTATCTAACTGTTTTAAAAATACATTTATTACCATTTTAAATAAAACTTTGCAATTTAGATTAGAAATTTTTAATTTTCATTCAAATACCACTCCTAAAAACTTTTTTTTTTTACTGATTTTTTACATACAATATTAATAATTTTTATTATGATAATTCAGGTTGAGTATTAACGTGAATAAATAAATGCTTATATTATAAGATCTACTTAACATATTATATTATTATTAAGCTACTTAACATATTATAGTGTAATAATATAACATAGTACTGGAGATAGCATGTAAAAAAGTGTCTGACTAACATAAAGCTAGAATTTTGTGTATAAGTAAATTTTTTGGTTCCTTTTAAAAATATGTGGTCGGCTAAGTTCGTCTGCGGGACATAGCTTGGCAATAGGCATTTGAAAAAAAACAAACCAGTGGAGAGCGGCCATGTCCTGCCCTTTTTGGTGGATGTGATTTTCATGATCCTGAGTACGAAATTAGTTAGTAGATCAAAAATGAAGTTAAAGGCCACTCTTTGATTTTGAGTAATATTTGAATAATTAACTTATTAAGTGACAAACAACCATCAACTTGATTATTAGACTCCTAAGTTCGTACTCAGGATCATGAAAATGACATTGTCCACCAAACAGGGCTGTTCTCCACCAGTTTTTTTTTTTTCTTTTTTTTTTTTCAAATGCCTATTGCCAAGCTATGTCCCACAGATGAACTTAGCAGACCACATATTCTTGAAAGGCACCAAAAGATTTATGCACAAAATTCTACCTTGATTTTAGTCAAACACTTTTTTGCGCTATCTCCTGGACTAATAGTTGTAAATAATGAAAACTAGTTATATATAAAATGAAAATTAACTATATATAATT
>KZ651603.1:318090-329243 GCA_001010745.2 Gerris buenoi | reverse complement strand
AAATATTTGTGTTTACCGGAGCCATAATGTTATTTTGAGAGGGGTTATTTTGTGCCTTTTTTAATTTTGATATTTTGTAAGGGATTGGAGCTTTTTAATCAAGTTTGGGGAAGGGTATAATGGACAATTTTGGAGTATGTATTTTTATTTATTTTTCTAAAAGGGAAGTTTTTGATAGGATTTTTGTTAAGGTTGTTTGCAGGTATTTAAATGGGTGTCATAGGCAGTCTGTGGACTGACTTAAGAGTGGACCAACCTGGCATTTGCCTAGTAAATTGAGGGAAACCACAGAAAACCTCAATTAGGTTGGGTGGACCCGAGTCCTTCCAAAATTCTTCCTATGTTTTCCCTAGTTAATTTTTATTTATTGGTGTATTTTTATTTCGTTTGTGGGTTTCTGTTGGTGAGTGGTCTCCAGATTTTATAATTTTAGGCTAAGAGGAGTAATTTATTTCTTTTACGAATTTTAGTGTAAGTGTAATATTTTTTAATTTTGAGAAAAGTATGGTCTTGATTTTTTCTTTTTCATCTTGAATTTCTTGAATTTTAAGTTCTTTAAATAATTTCCTACGTTCGGATTTATGCTTTTTATTCGGATTTATTTTCTTCTTTATGGGCATGTATAACATATAGGCGAATCGCTTAGTCCTATCATATAGTTATATTGAATGCATCTTGCATGGTAACTTCTCAATCTATTAATTTTTGATAATATCTCTATGTGGTAATTTTGATTTCCAACAATAAATAGTTAAAAAGTAGCATTCCAATTTAAACATTTTTCATAAATTTCGCATAATCCGAGTTAGTGCCGGTCTTATCCAACTTTGATTATCGAGACTCTACTGTATCTGTTTATAAAGTTATGACAAAATAATAATAAAATAAAAAAATGTACATATAAATATACATGAATAATTACCTTAGTATTATTAATAACAGGGTGCCTACAGATGAGACAGCGCTTGACCCTCGGAGCACAGGTCAAGCAACAAGCTACGTGACCACATGGCTCAAATACTGACTCACGCTTCTGATCTGAGCAGACGAGGCACTCACCAACACCTTCCTGTTCACCTTCACGTTCACTTCGAGCTTCTAGCTGCTCACTGAAAAAGTACATTAGGTATTTTTACTACGTTTCCATTAGCTTGCTTTCTTGTTTGTTTGTTTGTTTGTCCGGTACAAATCTTGCATTTTTAACTAACTTCCTGAGTAGCTAGACATTTGAAACTTTTAGAATAGCTCATAACACTATGACAATGTAATATTTTAATAATTTTAGTCATATTTCAGGAGAATTTGATTCGTTTTCAGATAATTTTGCTGTATGGAAAGTTAGTTCGGAAAAAAATCCGCAAGTTATTTTATTTGTTTAGACACATCCCATATTTNTATATATATATAATAACAGTGCAAATAGGCACGTGCAATTTTTACGACAGTCGTAGAAATGATATTTTAATCACATTTACATGAAATGAGATAAAAATTGAACTGAAATACATTCAAAATTTTTGTTTTCTTGCAATTCACAATAAAAAATGTTTGTATGTGACATGCAAGGTGAATAAAGTAAGTAAGTGATTAAAGACAGACGTTTAAATGGGGAACCATCTAAAAATATTAATAATACTTCTTCTTTAATACAAATACAATGATTTCTGGAGGGTTTGGTGCACCAGTTACTAGATAGAAAGAATTTTGAAATTGTTATTCATTTCTTTCAGGGAACTTTTAAACCTAGTAACTTAGCACAAAACGTTAATAAGATCTTTCATATCTTGGGGCCACTTCGTATTTTGTTTATGAACTTTGCCGCCTTTGTATAGCCCAATTTCAGTCTATTATATGGACTAACTTTGAAATTATAACATGTTCTTTCTTTGTTACAAGGTGTGTAAATCAGTATATTAGTGGTGAGGGAAGATTAATTGTTTACATTACAGTTGACATTAATTGTTTACATGATAGCGTAGACTAATTGTTTACATTACAGTTGACATTAATTGTTTACATGATAGCGTAGACTAATTGTTTACATTACAGCTGACATTAATTGTTTACATGATAGCGTAGACTAATTGTTTACATTACAATTGACATTAATTGTTTACATGATAGCGTTAGGCCTCATTAACAATTCTTAAATTTTTGGCTACAGCATTTTAAAAATTTTTTTATTCCAGTGTCTAAACATTGTTAATCTTGGGCCAATAAATGTCAAGTTCGACATGTAAATTAAAATATTTTTTTCCCTTTTTTATACACAGGTTTACAACCTGTTTCGTGTTCATTGGTTCATATAATGTAAACAATTTTTCTGTTTTTAAGTAATGAATAATTTAATAAATTGCGCTTTCAATACACACCTTTGTTTCTTCAGATGTTCCGCCATCCACGTCACCAATCTGTTATATACAATCGTAGTCCAGTTCAATTATAATTAACTTATTTTATAATTAATTGTTATAATTAATTATTAATATTACATTCATTTAATAATAATACATATTAGCAAAGGAGTAAGCATCAAACCAATTTTAGAAAAAAAGTAATATTAAATATTATTTTAATAACTAATTAATTAATCATTTAAATGTACCAACTTTGAAAATTTAATGAAATTAAAACATATATTGGTTTGGCAAAAGATTAATGCACATTTATTTTAAGAAAAATGAGCATATTTGAAAAGCAATAAGGTTATTTTTTTAAAAGACACTTTGTGGAAGTAATGTACAAGAAAAGCAATATCCAGAGAAAACAGAGAAATCCTTAATGCTTTAAAATTTAAAAAGTGAGTAGAAAACTGTTATAGAAACAGTTTGTTAGCAAAATTATGTATGTACTTGCACTTGCCAAAGGTCACTTCACTATTTAGCAATTATTTTTCAATGGCAGTTTGCAACTCTGAATATTGCCAACTTTTATGGCTTAGCAATCTATCAATTTTAATAAAACTTCACATAAATCATCTAATGACTTATGCTCATAAAAATTCAACTTGATACAATTAAAAGTTTTTGTGTAGTGAAGTGATACATTTTTAATAAAGTTGAAAAGGAGCTGGAGGTGTAATGTTGGAAGGTTTCAACAGAACCTTCCAAGTGAAGTAGGAGTGCCACCTAGCACTACCCTCTACTTCAATTATCCATTCTACGAGGTGCTACCCNGTGAAAGCTCTCGTTCAGTTATATAGTCCGGTGTTCAAGATGCATGCATCTTGCCACCAGGACGCATGCATCCTGCGACTTGCTACTTCGGTGTGAAAGCTCTCGTTCAGTTATATAGTCCGGTGTTCAAGATGCATGCATCTTGCCACCAGGACGCATGCATCCTGCGACTTGCTACTTCGGTGTGAAAGCTCTCGTTCAGTTATATAGTCCGGTGTTCAAGATGCATGCATCTTGCCACCAGGACGCATGCATCCTGCGACTTGCTACTTCGGTGTGAAAGCTCTCGTTCAGTTATATAGTCCGGTGTTCAAGATGCATGCATCTTGCCACCAGGACGCATGCATCCTGCGACTTGCTACTTCGGTGTGAAAGCTCTCGTTCAGTTATATAGTCCGGTGTTCAAGATGCATGCATCTTGCCACCAGGACGCATGCATCCTGCGACTTGCTACTTCGGTGTGAAAGCTCTCGTTCAGTTATATAGTCCGGTGTTCAAGATGCATGCATCTTGCCACCAGGACGCATGCATCCTGCGACTTGCTACTTCGGTGTGAAAGCTCTCGTTCAGTTATATAGTCCGGTGTTCAAGATGCATGCATCTTGCCACCAGCACGCATGCATCCTGCGACTTGCGACTTCGGTGTGAAAGACCCCTTAGTTAAAATTATCAGGTGTAATAGTTACATATTTAGTCACTTTGTTGCATATTGGCAAAGAGTGACTGACGGACAGACACATCACTCTCGTCATAAGGGTTTCGAGAAGGGTATCTCTACGAAAACCAAAAACAATTTCCCTCGAGTAAATAATACCACCCTTTTATGATCTAATAATAATAAAACTTTACCTACATTTGTTGTTGAACAGGACGTCCGACGGAGAGATGATAGCTAACTACCGAGTTCAGACGGAGCTCAGTGCCGTGACCACGACGGAGGACGGCCGAGCCGTCGTACTGGGCACGGTGGACGGATGTCTGTCTGTCCTCGCTATAGCCGACTTCAAGAAACAGGATTATAAACCTTACCTGGAAGCTCTTCCTTCCAGAGACGAACAGGTACTCTATACGCTCTCATACTAATAGCTACAGTAGAGTCGCGATAGTCAGAGCTCTGATAATCTGAGTTTCCAATAATCCGATTCAAAAGAGAGTTCTTGGAAAGAATAAGGGGGAGCAGCTTCCATTTAAAATTAAACAACATCAGGACAGGACAGAGTTAGTAGAGACGAATCCGTACGATTCCATGGAATTACTTTCCTGCCTAAGCATCTGTGTACATTCAAATTCAGGGAAACCTATTAATTAATATCTTCTTCTTCACTTCTAAGTTCGATCTTAAACTACTTAATGAATGAACGAAATCATACCGAACTTCCGTTAGCTATGAAAATAGACACTTTGTTGCATATAGACAAAGGTGTGTCACTGGAAAACAATTGCATGGTAGTTAGGTGTTTAATAGTAGGTGGATTGGAAACAGATTAGGATGAAATTCTTTTAAAACCTAATGAAAATGAAATGTGAATGTATTATTTATCAATAAATAGTTGTTGTTTTTTTTTTAATAAATTCTTTAATGGCATAAGTAACAAAAATTATTTGTGTTTACCGGAGCCATAATGTTATTTTGAGAGGGCTTATTTTTTGCCTTTTTTAATTTTGATATTTTGTAAAGGATTTGATATTTTTAATCAAATTTGTGGAAGGGTGAAATGGACAATTTTGGCGTATGTATTTGTATTTTAATTTTTTAAAAGGAAGCTTTTTTTAATTTTTGTTAGGGTTGTTTGCAGGTATTTAAACAGGTATCATAGGTAGTCTGTGGGCTGACTTAAAAGTGGACCAACCTGGCATTTGCCTAGTAAATTGAGGGAAACTACAGAAAACCTCAATTAGGTTAGGCGGACCCGAGTCCTTCCTAAATTCTTCCTATGATTTCCCTAAGTAATTTTTATTTATTTATTTATTTTTATTTCATTTGTGGGTTTCTGTTGTGAGTGGTCTCCAGATTTTATAATTTTAGGCTAAGAGGAGTAATTTATTTCTTTTACGAATTTTAGTGTAAGTGTAATATTTTTTAATTTTGAGAAAAGTATGGTCTTGATTTTTTCTTTTTCATCTTGAATTTCTTGAATTTTAAGTTCTTTAAATAATTTCCTACGTTCGGATTTATGCTTTTTATTCGGATTTATTTTCTTCTTTATGGGCATGTATAACATATAGGCGAATCGCTTAGTCCTATCATATAGTTATATTGAATGCATCTTGCATGGTAACTTCTCAATCTATTAATTTTTGATAATATCTCTATGTGGTAATTTTGATTTCCAACAATAAATAGTTAAAAAGTAGCATTCCAATTTAAACATTTTTCATAAATTTCGCATAATCCGAGTTAGTGCCGGTCTTATCCAACTTTGATTATCGAGACTCTACTGTATCTGTTTATAAAGTTATGACAAAATAATAATAAAATAAAAAAATGTACATATAAATATACATGAATAATTACCTTAGTATTATTAATAACAGGGTGCCTACAGATGAGACAGCGCTTGACCCTCGGAGCACAGGTCAAGCAACAAGCTACGTGACCACATGGCTCAAATACTGACTCACGCTTCTGATCTGAGCAGACGAGGCACTCACCAACACCTTCCTGTTCACCTTCACGTTCACTTCGAGCTTCTAGCTGCTCACTGAAAAAGTACATTAGGTATTTTTACTACGTTTCCATTAGCTTGCTTTCTTGTTTGTTTGTTTGTTTGTCCGGTACAAATCTTGCATTTTTAACTAACTTCCTGAGTAGCTAGACATTTGAAACTTTTAGAATAGCTCATAACACTATGACAATGTAATATTTTAATAATTTTAGTCATATTTCAGGAGAATTTGATTCGTTTTCAGATAATTTTGCTGTATGGAAAGTTAGTTCGGAAAAAAATCCGCAAGTTATTTTATTTGTTTAGACACATCCCATATTTACAATCTTCATTTTGACAGGTTCCAAATTTATGATTTATGACAGAAAATTTAAAAACGTAGTATATAATAAGTTCTTTTTTTTTCGTGCAATTAATAATATCCTCATTATAAGCGTTATGAGCCTGAAGAAAGTTTGAATAGTGGTTTCAATAATGCACTGGATTCCTGAGAAAAGGCTGTGATAAATTAAAATATAATTATAAATTTTGGTTTAGTTTACTAATCAATATAGAAGCTTATTAGTAGGAAAATATTTACCTCCAAGATATAAAGATGAATTAATCTTAGGCTGGGTTCACACCAGAGCGGTAAGATATTTATCGCAGAAACATTAGTTATACAATTTTATCTTAAGATAAGTGAGGTTCATACCGAAGCGATAAGACGTGAGCCAGCGATCAAATTTACTAGGAGGATAGTCAGTAACCATGAGCTCATCGTCGAGTGAGGATGAAGTTATTGCGAGCTATTGGTATTTGAAATGAATTCGGGAGAGGAGAAAATAGTGGGTGCATATATATAAAATTAAATTAATGTGAAACACAGATTGGCCATTGTTACAAGAGAGCTGTCTCAGCATACAATCTAAAGTTCATGAGTTTAAACTGATGAGTACAGAAACTTTTCAGTTCTTATGTCAACACATATCAAGTGCCCCAGATAATCATGACACTCACTTCAGAGTGGCTATTTTCGGCTGCAGAAAAATTGCCCATTACCATCAATTTTTGTTGCAGTATGTTATATTGCCCATTATTTTAAACCAATGTCATCATTCTTTGAATTTGCTACCTTTACCCATCGCAATCTCATACAACACTCAAGGCAGAGACAAGCAGGCCATGTCTTTTGCAACACATATCTTACAGCAGATGTCACAATCGTACAGGTATGAACAAATTTTTTATAAGCTTGAGCATTTCGTTTCTCACAAAACAATTATCGTATATCACTTACGACCAAATATGTATCTTATCATTCTGGTATGAACCCAAACTTATAGGATTACATAGTTTTACATACATTTCCTTATCCTCAGCAGCCTTTGTAAGAGCCTTGTAGAGATTTGGATCCGGGCAGAGGTCAAGAGGTGTCTGCCCCTTCTTATTCTTAACAGTGAGGTCAGCACCAGAGCCAGCTAGGAAGCATGCAATAGCCGCAGATGACTTAGCTTCATGAACCTCATCCTGACTACCTAGTCCCATCAGCAACTAGAAATCATAAGAAATGTTCACAATCAATAAGGGTAAGTAAGAAACACTAGGGCCCTCCGCACACGGAGCAACTTAAAACAAACTCAACTGGAAACTCCAGTCATTTTTGAGTTGACAGAAAGCAAACCCAGTTTGTAATGAGTTGCTCCGTGTGGGGTGTCCCATTCAATAACACAGGTTAAAACTCATAGTCAACTGGTTGGTGATTTGAGTTTGTAATCAGTTTGTTTTGACTTGCTCCGTGAGTGGAGGGCCTAAGTTTTATTCATAACAAAATGAAATGTTTAATTCAACAATGATTGCTCAGACCAATATTAGCACAGTTAGAAAAGAGAATGTATCTCTCTTATTGGCTTTAATAAAGAGCGAATGCTAACATATATCTTTCTTAAAAGAGTAGAAAAATATTACAAATTTTTATATTTAAAGTACAAAAGCTACTTTCAGCCGTTTATGTTAAAATTTATTGACAAATAGGCTATCTTTAGTTAATTGTATTTATATTAAATAGAGAAAATCTTATTAATATTAAAATTTTTAATAGCAAAAAAAGTTAATCTCTTTTGATTAAATTATTATTTCCCTTTATTAATAAATATTACATTTGGGTAGGAAAACCCCACCCCTACACTGGTCAAGGACCGTGCATTTAGCAATTTAGGCCACCTGCTGCCCAATACAGCCCAAGTGCCCAATAGAATCTTAATTAGGGGAACTTATATTGTGAATACTTCATTTCTAAATATGTATACAATTATTTCCACACTTTTCAAAGGTTTAACTCTGGGTCCTATATTTATTACTAATTATTATGTAACCATAATTTTTCATAACCACTTCTAATTTCCCTATGTTAAGACACTGACTATAGTATAGTAATTTAAATCAAATTATAATCATTATTAACACCGGGAGACAGACAGAGAAAAATAGACTCCAGTGCCGGGCCTTGACAAGGTACAGGTACTAATTGAGTACTCTATATATAAGATGATTTATATGATTAGGTTAAAAAATCTTTTAATAATAATATAAAATGAAAAAAACTATAAAATGCTTACAGAACACAAATAAACAATTGTTTGTTATGAACCAAAAAAAGATAACCTGACAATAAATCATGGAGGGCGCCTAACGTCATAGCAAATTTTGTTACTTTATGTAACTTCTCTGACGCGACGTATTCCTATGCTATTTTTTCAGGACATTTTTAATTGGGAACGTAATAATCATAATGAAATGAGTTTCTAACCTTGCCGATGTCTTTGACACTGACTCCTTGAAGTTGTTTAATCTGGGATAGAGTGTGGTGTCTCAATGCTTCGTGCATCGGAGTATCTCCATCCTTATCTTGAACATTAAGATTCGCTCCTTCTCTCACCAACAGCTAAACAAATAGAATAAACGTTATAGTATAACTTTTGATAGGTAGTTTTCGAAATTAAAGCCTCGTCCACACTGCCGAACCGAAAAGAGTAAACGAGCCGATCAAAAAGTCTCTGCGTAGCGCATACTCAGTCTAAAGTGCGCCTGCGCATCTCTGACTGGGCATGCGCAGAGACCAATGTACGGCTCGTTTCCTATGCTCGGTTCAGCAGTCTGGACAAGGCTTAAGAAAGCCTGCAAAAAAAGTACCTACAGTAAAAACATATATAGTATTTTATGTCCAAATATTTTAAGTAGAGTATACTATAGATAATAGACAATTTAAGTCCAGAGTCTGGGCGCCATTTTGTAATACTAATTTTTAACAGTCGGTAGGAATGACTGAGCTAATGCCTTTGTTAGTCATCAGAGTCTGCAGTTTGAGTTTGTGCGCCATGAGTTGAGACTTATGACAGCGCGGGAAAATCCGAAAAAAATGGGGTGGGGAGCCAATGAGAGGTCGGGATTTTTAATTCTAGATGGTCAGGTGAACTAGACAAACAAAAATTTCACTGGCCCACCCCTCCTGCAGGCCTAGTCGCTTAATTTTTTTCCTTCATTTAGGTTGGCAAATCTGAGTGTCAAAAGTCACAATTCGTTACGTGCATACTGTAAGCCGGATTTAATTAGTAAAATATCAACATTAAATTAACTTAAATAAAAGAAATAATTGATTGATAATTAAAAACTAAAACTAGTATAATAATATAGTTAATACTTAACAATAACTATTCATATTATGTAAGCGTCATATCTTATTTGCCTACTAAATAACACAGACCACAGACATCGTGTTAACTGGGCTAAAGAGTAAAGTGTAAATGACAACTTAATTTAGAAAAAGCAAGCGTAATTGAACGTAAATCTTGAAATATTATGATATATGTATAAAGTTAGTTCAGTTCATAACAGGTAGGAAGGGTTGACGTTTACCATAAATAGAGGTAAAGGTACACACCATTACACTAATGGACAAAACTTATTTATTTTCAAACACTTAAATAAATTATAATATATAATACTAAAGAAAGAAATAAAACTGATGTTTGTCTTTAAAACGAGCGACATAAGACACAACAACAAACGCATTTAGCAATTTAGGCCACCTGCTGCCCAATACAGCCCAAGTGCCCAATAGAATCTTAATTAGGGGAACTTATATTGTGAATACTTCATTTCTAAATATGTATACAATTATTTCCACACTTTTCAAAGGTTTAACTCTGGGTCCTATATTTATTACTAATTATTATGTAACCATAATTTTTCATAACCACTTCTAATTTCCCTATGTTAAGACACTGACTATAGTATAGTAATTTAAATCAAATTATAATCATTATTAACACCGGGAGACAGACAGAGAAAAATAGACTCCAGTGCCGGGCCTTGACAAGGTACAGGTACTAATTGAGTACTCTATATATAAGATGATTTATATGATTAGGTTAAAAAATCTTTTAATAATAATATAAAATGAAAAAAACTATAAAATGCTTACAGAACACAAATAAACAATTGTTTGTTATGAACCAAAAAAAGATAACCTGACAATAAATCATGGAGGGCGCCTAACGTCATAGCAAATTTTGTTACTTTATGTAACTTCTCTGACGCGACGTATTCCTATGCTATTTTTTCAGGACATTTTTAATTGGGAACGTAATAATCATAATGAAATTAGTTTCTAACCTTGCCGATGTCTTTGACACTGACTCCTTGAAGTTGTTTAATCTGGGATAGAGTGTGGTGTCTCAATGCTTCGTGCATCGGAGTATCTCCATCCTTATCTTGAACATTAAGATTCGCTCCTTCTCTCACCAACAGCTAAACAAATAGAATAAACGTTATAGTATAACTTTTGATAGGTAGTTTTCGAAATTAAAGCCTCGTCCACACTGCCGAACCGAAAAGAGTAAACGAGCCGATCAAAAAGTCTCTGCGCAGCGCATACTCAGTCTAAAGTGCGCCTGCGCATCTCTGACTGGGGATGCGCAGAGACCAATGTACGGCTCGTTTCCTATGCTCGGTTCAGCAGTCTGGACAAGGCTTAAGAAAGCCTGCAAAAAAAGTACCTACAGTAAAAACATATATAGTATTTTATGTCCAAATATTTTAAGTAGAGTATACTATAGATAATAGATAATTTAAGTCCAGAGTCTGGGCGCCATTTTGTAATACTAATTTTTAACAGTCGGTAGGAATGACTGAGCTAATGCCTTTGTTAGTCATCAGAGTCTGCAGTTTGAGTTTGTGCGCCATGAGTTGAGACTTATGACAGCGCGGGAAAATCCGAAAAAAATGGGGTGGGGAGCCAATGAGAGGTCGGGATTTTTAATTCTAGATGGTC
>KZ651603.1:302913-315157 GCA_001010745.2 Gerris buenoi | reverse complement strand
TTTTTTTTTTTTTTTTTTTTTTTTTTTTTAATTTTTATTTTAAGTTACTTGCAAAAACAAATTGCTATGAGTAACATTGCTATTACAAAGATTTTTTTGGCATGGTGTATCGTGAGAGGAGAGGCTACCCAATGGCAGCACTCCTAACAGGTATTGCACATATTTCTATTATTGTAATAAATCCCTTGGCCAACACCTCTTCAGCCGACGGGGAGGGCGGTCGGGGATATGGATGGAAGCCATGGATTCGACTAAAGGATTAGGATGTTGGATTAGGTTATCATGGAATTTTAAATAGCGGGATGAAGCGAGGTCTTGTACAAAAGGAACTTTGAGGTCGTTGTGGATTGTGAGATTGGAAACGTAGGCGGGAGAGTTAGTGATTTTTCGAAGGATCTTGGACTGAAGGGATTGGATCCTATAAGAATTTGAGCGTTTGGTGCTACCCCATAGCTCAATTCCATAGGTCCAAATAGGTTTGAGGATTGAGTTGTAGATAAGGAGTTTATTTGATAGGGATAGGTGGGATCTTTGGTCGAGGAGTCGCAGTAAGAGTTTGTACCGTCTGTTAGTGTCCGTACGTTTGGTTTTGGTGTGCAGAGTAAATATTTTTTTAAATAATTTGATTAGAGATTAATGCAAACTACATAATAAACTTATTTAAGAATAATTACAAGATAAACATAAATTTTTATATACTACGTTTTTAAATTTTCTGTCATAAATTATAAATTTAAAACCCGTCAAAATGAAGAGTGTAGGTAAATATGGATACATGTCAAAACAAAAAAAATAAATAACTTGCGGATTCCCGAACTAACTTTCCATACAGCAAAATTTGCTGAAAATAAATTAAATTCTGCTGAAAGATGGCTAAAAGTATTAAAATAATGTATTGTCATCGTATTCTGAGCTATTCTAAAAGTTTCATATGTTTAGCTACTCGGAAAGTTAGTTGGAAATCGATTGCAAGATTTGTACTGGACAGAAAAACAAACAAGAAAGCAAGCTAATCAAAATGTAGTAAAAATATTTAAGGAATAAGGAAGCATCAATATGTCTAATATTCTTATGATTAAAAAGTTTTATTCACATATTTTCGTTTAATTAAGTCATTTCTTGTTCACTCCTCGAATATATTTTTCTTTCGTAGATAATATATTATAAAATACATGTTAAATTTATATCATTCTCTGAAATCAAATTGTTACAGGGAGACAAGGTTTTTTCTCGAAGTTAGACTAAACTGTGTGCAAGCAAGTCTCCACCAGAATCCGGAAGAGTGGATTATGTTCCGCAACATTAAGTGTTAGCCGGTAAAAGGAACGGTTCATCAGTAAAAACCCACAGACCCGATACAACATGGCGGAGCCTCCAATAGTTAGGAGGGATGTATTTTGAAATTCATATTCCTGCAGGGGGTAATTAGGCACCAATGAGGCGATACTTTGCCTTCCTCATGAATAATCCCAAGGAGAGCTATCCCCACGCTAACCCACTGCTTCAATGCATAAATTCCAAAAGGGGAAAAAGTACAGGCGCTTCATATATCTCCTCCGAACTAGTTATTTGACGATCATAAATATCCCGATGAATTGAGACTCAGACCTTGTTTTTTCCCAACCATTATTCACAGATTTAAAAATATATTCGTTTGCTATAATGAAATCGTATACGTTAGTATACGTCGCGTCAGAAAGGTTACGTAAAAGTGACAAAGGTTGCTGTGACGTCATGCGTCCTCCACGATTTTTCGTCAGGTTATCTTTTTCTGGCTCAAAACAAACGATTGTTTACTAGTGTTCTGTAAGCATTTTATAGTTTTTTCCTCTTTTTATTCTATTAAAAGCTTTTTTAACCGTTTTTAACCTTATCATATATTAGTAACATTATTAATAAGCCAACAAATGTATACATTATAGATGATAAAACAAATAATTCTCACAAATAACTCAAATAAGATGTAAAATAACTTACTTACAGATGTGCTCTTTTTACTCTATTAAAAGCTTTTTTAACTGTTTTTAACCTTATCATAAATCAGTAACATCATTAATAAGCCAATAAATATATACATTATAGATGATAAAACAAATAATTGATTAAAAAATAATAATAAAATGAAATAGCACTGATAAAACCCCGTCGTATGTCCAATGTTATGAGCCAGCTAACCTAACAACACACACTTTTTTACGCAAGTGACGTCACACTTCCCCGGCGTATTTCCTTCTCTCTTTTTATTCGTCTAAACTAAGTTAATCATTTAGTCCGTTAATTCGTGGAACTTACTAAATTAGTAGTTTAGAGCGTTAATTCGTGGAACTTACTAAATTAGTAGTTTAGAGCGTTAATTCGTGGAACTTACTAAACTAGTAGTTTAGAGCGTTAATTCGAGGAATTTACTAATAAGAAATAAAACCCGGAGAGTAAAATGTATTAGTTTATTTTCAAATCAAAATATATTACAGATGAAAGTAGTCCAATAGCGGTTTAATCGGTTAAAACCGAATTTGGTAATAGTAATAATGTAATTTTCCAGTTAAGCTTTATACAATAGACTGAACAATTTCACTTTTAGTTTGATTACTATTCAAGCATATTAACTATGTAAATTCATTGAATTACTAAATTCCCTACGCTTCGATAAAGTAACAGTGAATTATATTTTTATTTTGAAAATCAGAGAAGGTATTTTCATATGTTTATAACTATTGAGTTGTAGTATTTTATCTTTAGGCGAACTTAACTAGCGTTAATTTTTAAAGGACTGGTGTCGGTTGTTTAGGTTTTTTAGTACAACATAGAAGCTTAAATAAGAATAGAAAAATCAAGTGTGACGACGAGTATATTTAGAAAGACAAGGGTAATGAGCTCCACATTCATATTTTACTTGTGTGATCCGTTTCGTTTTTTTTTTCTCCCTCCAGGGAAATAAAAGTAAGTTCTGTTTTCCTTTAGAGCTAACTAAATATAGCCACACTCCAGATATAATGTATCTCTTGACGCTTTCAGACAAGCGGAGAAAGAGAGTCTACGAGTATATCCTGTTATATAGCAATAGCGAAGACTGTCGGACGATTTTCAGCGTTAAAGAGTTCTATAAACGGATACAGTGACTATAAGACCTTTACTGGGGAGCACTAAATATACATTTAGCGAAGCGTCTATTGGAATGGTTAAACTACAAGGAAATGTGTTATTAGGAAGCAGAACAAGTCTCAGAGCCGTGGAAGCGAATATAGAGTCATTCCGCAAGAAAAGGTCTTACTATCCCACTAAGTTAAAGGGAATCTACAGTGTTATGGGTGTGGTTAAGGCTCTGGTAAGGGCTTCATGTTCATGCCGGGTTGCCTCCAGTCGTACAAGGACCTAGACTCTAGACTAACCCAGTATCCATTCTAGTTGCGATAAACTATTACTTTATTTGTAGCCTCACTTGCATTTCGACCCTTACAATGCATCCCACATACACGTTTACCGCTTCATCTACCATCTCGATGTAAATATCTCGTTAAATACAATGAGTATTGGAGTATACATAATTGAAAGGGTGGTTAAGTATTTTTAGGACAATAGTACATAATGCGGATCTGAATTCTGAATAATCAGGCTTAACTACTAACGTTAGGTTATAAACATTAAGCAAACCCTTGGAAAGCTTACCATTAAGCATATTGATATATTCAAATCGCCTTGTATCAACCTCATTTCCAATTCTGAGGCACGCTGTTACCTACGAATGTAGGTTTAAACCAGAATTTTACTAAGGAAGCAATACCCATCCAAACAAATAAATAATCGAAGGTACGAAAACAATTAAATAATAATCTGATTGATACCTGAAATAAAATTCAACAATCACAGATGTTTACTAATACTAACCACGACTGATTATTTATTTTATCTACGACTTGCATTGTAAGTGGACTTAGCATTGCTAATAACAGGGTGGGAAGTGTTACTTCCCTCCCTTGGGAGTAAAAAAAAACAATCATACCAACTTAAAAGGTAATTTTTTAGGTATTTTTTTAAGTATTATGATGGTAGTAATGTTTTTTCGCTGTTTATAGCTAATTTTTCAGGAAGGTTACGTTAGGTTATCATACAAAGTCTTAAAATTAAAAACAAACTATTGAAAGTGTTAGTTGTAAAACGTGCATATTTATTATAAAAATTGTTATTTTAATAAATGAAGTAACTAAATATCAGTTTAAGGTGTTAAATTCCGTGAATTTGTAGGTAAAACTTTTATACCTACAAACTTAGCTATTACCCATGGCGCACTAGTCGTAGAAAAAATTTAATACGCAACATAGATCGAAGTATTTCTGCTCTCGGGAGCTAATACTACAGTTATCTCCCTTGGCCTAAGGCCTCGGGAGCTAATGAAGTTTTCTCCTACGGCGGTGCCTCAGGAGAAAACTTAACCTCAAGCAGGAAAACATACTTCTCTCCCTTGTTGCGTAAATAACTATTACTGCATTGACAGTCATTAAGCTAGTTATAGCCATTAAGAAGAAAGGGAAAGGAGATGATTAAATTTAACCTATACAATAAAAACTACCCCATATATAATGAGTATTTAATAAATAGAATCTAATCAATAAATAAAAAGAAACAGTCTCTCCACGGTAGATAATACTTGTTTATTTATCAAAGCAGCTTTCGGCTTTTATAAAGCCATCATCAGTGCCGATTACGGTAGAACTAGAGACACATAANACGAGTTCTTCTCTGAATGTGTTTTACAAATCCATTTTGCCATGTACAACTATAGTTAATTAAGCCTTCCAGTAGTTAAAACAGAACAATAATTCTTCGTAAGCTAAAGCCCTTGAAAAAAAGGGATAACTCGTGCAAGTTCGAAAGAGAATGGTGGTTTTGGTCACGAATTTTTTACTGAAATTTCGATTTCCCGGAATTAAGAAGGGTTTTACAATTCAAGGATTCGCACCATTTTACATCATTGGAAAAAATTTAGAAGAGAACTTTAATTTGCTGCGTAGGCTTCCGCGGGGAGACTCGTAATAAACAGCTTGGTTTTCCGGTGAAATCCGCGTCACGAATAGGTTGAAGTCTGACGTTTCGCTTCCACTATTGGAAGCATCTTTAGGGATGTAGTGCATCCTAATGTTTACTTTAAGCAACAACAGTGCTGAGTAGTGAGTAGTATTATCTTGTTGTTGCTTCAAGTAAACTTCAAATGCACTACACCCCTGAACATGCTTCCAGTAGAGGAAGCAAAACGTCGGACTATAATCCCTACGTGACGCTGATTTTACTAAAACCAAGCTGTTTATTAGAGAACTTTATATCATAGCTATAACCACATACATAGTAAGTGGGAATAGTACATTACGCGTCGAGTGTGGAAAGAAGGAAGCGAAAGCGGGTAAATTCTACTTTAGAAAAGTTGAGAAAACACGTCATGATAAATACAAGAAATACTATTCTTCGGCTTAAGACCTACTTTTAGCACGAGGCGTTGTCGAGAAGATGTAGACAGGGGGTAGAGAAATTTGCGTACAGGCTCCGTGTGTCCGCGTGTCTGTTTGCCTTTTTTCCCCCCATTCTTCTTCCTCTTCCCCCACTCTCATCCCTTATTTACCTTTACTTGACAATACATCTTGAGATTCATAATATACGCCCGGAGTCTGGGATGTAGGGGGGACTCTCAGACCATTTAGAGGAGCAAATATTTAATCTTTTAGCCTTTTGGTTATTACTTTTCTAGTAAGTAGGTACGCTCTCAAGTTTCCCAGCTCGCGTATATGTTTAATATATTTCCCTCCTTATTCTGCAAGAGGTAGAGGAAAAATTGCTATCGTGTAACAAGTCTCGAACACGAGACTGTTAAAAAAAATAATTTCCACGTGAAAATTATTTTGAATATTAAATTACGAACATTTCTCCATGTTTTAACCTTAATATGAAAAGAAAACTATTTTATTCATTCTCTAAACTAGTCAAGCTACAACTTTTAAATAGTACACACGCAGACTAAACGATACATTTAACTTATAAAACTGTTAACTCATGAACCAAAGCAACATGTTTTAAGGCTAAAGCGCAAGTCCTCCTCTAAAGATAAGTTTTCCAAGACGCGACTTCAGCGATAGACGCTCAACGATAGTAGCTCAGCGACTATCGTTCTTCTAAATTTACCAGGTAAGAGTCGCTCAGCTAGGAAAACTGTAACAGGCAAACTCAGAAGAGGACTCAGCGATAGTCGCCCAGCGACTATATGCTTGAACGTCTATCGCTGGAGTCGCTTCTAGGAAATTAAGCTTTAAGCGTAAATAAAGTAAGTGAAATATTAACATTATACGTATTTACGAGTATGTAGTTCGGGAAAATATTCACATTTAATTAAAGTATTTAATAACATAATGTTGGGATTGAATTTTAATTATAAAATGACAATTCCCTCCAAAAAATGATCAAGAATGGTAAGATTTTCAAAACTGGTACATATATATATATATATATATATGTGTGTGTGTGTGTGTATGTTTATTTTTAAGGATTAAATTTCCCAATTCAGTGAATTCCGAGCAAATCGATAATTATAAAATAAAACCCTACATTTCGGTTCTTTTGAAGGATAAGGTCCAACAAAAAAGCGGCCACATTTTTCATCTCCGCCTTTTTCCCCAAACGAAATACCAGTTAATCGAGCGTGCTGAGAACATTTCACGCTAGGCTCGCTTTTCCCTTCTCCCTTATGATAATTTAAAAGGTTTTCAGTTCTCGCCGGGCTGCCGAATTCGCTGTAATTAGTAGTTTAGAGCGTTAATTCGTGGAACTTACTAAACTAGTAGTTTAGAGCGTTAATTCGAGGAATTTACTAATAAGAAATAAAACCCGGAGAGTAAAATGTATTAGTTTATTTTCAAATCAAAATATATTACAGATGAAAGTAGTCCAATAGCGGTTTAATCGGTTAANAAAAAAAACTTAATTTTATTTTCTCATTTAAAAGAAATTAAATAACCATCTAGAATTTCGCTTAAACTTCTAAAAAACAACTTTAGGAGTGTTTTGTAGGATGGTATATATAGTTGAAGCAACAACAAACTGAGCTAAAAAGTTGGGTTTACTAAGACAACAGACGGTGGTTATGGTGCCAGCTGCGGAAGTCACTTAACAGATTTATATGATTATAATAATTATAGCAAATATTTAAGTTAAATGTTGTTATGATGAGCAATGTCCATATAAACAGCTTGGTTTTCTGGTGAAATCCGTCTCACGAAGATGTTAAAGTCAGAGGTTTTACTTCCACTACTGGAAGCATATTCAGGGGTGTGGTGCATCGTGATGTTTACTTGCGACAACAACAAGACATACTGATTTGTTGCTTTTAAGTAAACTTAAACATCATGTCGGACATAACCTCTGAAAATAATTCCAGTAGTGGGAGCGAAACTTTGTTTATTAGGGAAGGAGCGAACTTTAATTTATTAAGGCTTAAACACTAGAAACAACAAACTGAGCTAAAAAGTTGGGTTTACTAAGATAACAGACGGTGGTTATGGTGCCAGCTGCGGAAGTCACTTTCAAAACCCCTCCGTTTTGCAAAAAAAAGTCGGGTACTCTCTTCTCGACCCAGGGCTCCAAATCATTCGGAGGCAGATTTACGGCCCCTCGCAAGCCAAATGACGGGGGGCACAAAAACACCGGATCTCCGAACCCTTTCTCTTACCGGGATCCCTCCCAGACTCAGGGATTTACGGTAAAAAAGAGTCGGGGAAATTTTTCGACAATACCCGACTATGATGTTTTGAAAACAATGGATATAATGGAAAAGCAAAATAAACTGACAAGCGAGATGAAAAAAAAAGTCAAAACCCTTTTAGTTTGTTATTGCAGTGTGAAATTGAAATAATAAATTTTCACGGTTGCGCAATGTGTTTACAGTTGTTGATAAGATCACACACACACACACACACGTCAACTAGAAACTCTTCAGCTTAGACTCAATTTGACAATTTATATAACTTATCCTGCGATAAAATAGAGAAAATAATAAAACCTTTGTTAATAAAACACTATTTTAAATCAAATTATAATTACTATTTACAAGGGGGGGAGACAGACAGAAAAAAAAGGATTTAATTTAATTGTGATAAAATTGAATAAATAAACCCTATAATTTATTTTTAGTTTATTACTCAACCCTCAAACCACTTAAATAATCACAAATTCTTAATATAATCAGAATGGGGACTGAAGTAGCCGAGCTGTTAGCTTAAGCTTCCTGAAACATAAAAACTATAACTACGTTTTCAAAACGGTTTTGGTTACAAACCTAAAACGTGTTTCCATGAGGAATTTTCAAAACATTTTGCTTCCGANTTCGTCACTAGAGTGGAAAAAAAGAGGAATTGTTCAAAACTATGAGACACGCATGCGCAATTAATACAGGTGTGTAAAGAATCACTTTCTACGAATCTAAAACAGAGATACAATGTTTATATTACGTATCAATCGTAGATAAACATTATTTATTTAGTTGTGTCATAAGTTTGGGGGGAACATTCTAAAAAAATTGTAGGATGAAAAAACAACCTAGAGCTAATGGTAGTTTTCAATTTCAATTCGGTAGCTGGAAAGAAATTATTACTAGAAATACAATTTCCTACTAAATTCAAAAAACGAACTTGTATAAAGCTAATGTAAAATTTAATGAAGAGAGGTAAATGGGATAGAATGGGAGGGGAAGATGTTTGTCAAGAGGAGAGAATGGCAGGTTAGATACGTGTTGGTGAGAGCTGTAGGTGATGGTTTTGGTGGTGCTTACTAAGATAGTAAAGGTAAGGTTTGTTCCCTAACGAAGTAGAGGTAAAGGACTGCTGACTAGGGAACTCGTTAAATCTTCCCTTGCCTTGCCTCCGCTTCACGGCTCTTCTAATCAGTGTCACTCCCCTCCGTTAGAAACACAGACAAAAACGAATATTTATCCAAAATTTCTGCCGACCAGAGCCGCCTTGTTTTCAGGAGCCTCAGTCTGCACTCAATGAGTTCAATTAGAGCAAGTTCGTTAGAGTTCTGACCTAGTTCGCCCTTTCTCTCCCCCTCTTTCCAGAGTAAATTTTTCAAAACCCCTCCGTTTTGCAAAAAAAANGCTTTCGGCTTTTATAAAGCCATCATCAGTGCCGATTACGGTAGAACTAGAGACACATTATATTCGATATAAAGGAAATATGTAGAGGGCGGGTCATACGATGTCGGAGACTAACGTAAGACTCCGAGAATATTATGTGTCTCTAGTTCTACTGTAATCGGCACTGATGATGGCTTTATAAAAGCCGAAAGCTGCTTTGATAAGTAAACAAGTATTATCTACCGTGGAGAGACTGTTTCATTTATTTATTAAGATGACCTCCACCAACGCTCTTTTTTCTCAAGAATCTAATCAGTTCTATAGTAAAACTAGGTACATCTAAGAATCCATAATTACCCGAACGATATGAGAATGTTGGCGCTCGACGGCAAGGTGCAATGCTGTCTGCAGGTTCAAGTTCTGTATGTCCATATCAGCTTTGCCATGATGTATTAGAAGCTTGGCAACGGCCACGTGATTGTTGAGGGCAGCAAGGTGGAGGGCAGTATACCCGTCGTCTTTAGGTTCATCCACAACCCACCTTCTCGGTGACATCACCAACAGGATCCACATTGCACTGAAAAAAAGAGAAAATATTGGTCAAAAAACAGTATTTATTTATGCACCTAGGGCAGTAAAGTAAGCCATTATTCCCTGAGCAAAAAAATTGGTTCAATGGTCCCTAAATACCGAGGCGAAGCCAAGGGTATTAGAGTCAGCCGAGGGAATACCGCTATCGCGAGGGGAATACTGGCACTTTACTCACGAGGTACATACAATATTTTATCTTTAGTAGGGAGAAAATACACATTTTCGTCCATTGCACAGTTTTTATTTATTATTTTAATAAATAACAATTATTATTAGCTCTTTAAATAGTAGATCTAAGAAATACAATATTAAAAACAAAAAGAATTGGAATTAAACTCAAATAGAAGGTTATTTATATTTTTTGTAGCCTCACTTGCATTTCGACCCTTACAATGCATCCCACATACACGTTTACCGCTTCATCTACCATCTCGATGTAAATATCTCGTTAAATACAATGAGTATTGGAGTATACATAATTGAAAGGGGTGGTTAAGTATTTTTAGGATGCACAATAGTACATAATGCGGATCTGAATTCTGAATAATCAGGCTTAACTACTAACGTATATTACAGATGAAAGTAGTCCAATAGCGGTTTAATCGGTTAAAACCGAATTTGGTAATAGTAATAATGTAATTTTCCAGTTAAGCTTTATACAATAGACTGAACAATTTCACATTTAGTTTGATTACTATTCAAGCATATTAACTATGTAAATTCATTGAATTACTAAATTCCCTACGCTTCGATAAAGTAACAGTGAATTATATTTTTATTTTGAAAATCAGAGAAGGTATTTTCATATGTTTATAACTATTGAGTTGTAGTATTTTATCTTTAGGCGAACTTAACTAGCGTTAATTTTTAAAGGACTGGTGTCGGTTGTTTAGGTTTTTTAGTACAACATAGAAGCTTAAATAAGAATAGAAAAATCAAGTGTGACGACGAGTATATTTAGAAAGACAAGGGTAATGAGCTCCACATTCATATTTTACTTGTGTGATCCGTTTCGTTTTTTTTTTCTCCCTCCAGGGAAATAAAAGTAAGTTCTGTTTTCCTTTAGAGCTAACTAAATATAGCCACACTCCAGATATAATGTATCTCTTGACGCTTTCAGACAAGCGGAGAAAGAGAGTCTACGAGTATATCCTGTTATATAGCAATAGCGAAGACTGTCGGACGATTTTCAGCGTTAAAGAGTTCTATAAACGGATACAGTGACTATAAGACCTTTACTGGGGAGCACTAAATATACATTTAGCGAAGCGTCTATTGGAATGGTTAAACTACAAGGAAATGTGTTATTAGGAAGCAGAACAAGTCTCAGAGCCGTGGAAGCGAATATAGAGTCATTCCGCAAGAAAAGGTCTTACTATCCCACTAAGTTAAAGGGAATCTACAGTGTTATGGGTGTGGTTAAGGCTCTGGTAAGGGCTTCATGTTCATGCCGGGTTGCCTCCAGTCGTACAAGCACCTAGACTCTAGACTAACCCAGTATCCATTCTAGTTGCGATAAACTATTACTTTATTTGTAGCCTCACTTGCATTTCGACCCTTACAATGCATCCCACATACACGTTTACCGCTTCATCTACCATCTCGATGTAAATATCTCGTTAAATACAATGAGTATTGGAGTATACATAATTGAAAGGGTGGTTAAGTATTTTTAGGACAATAGTACATAATGCGGATCTGAATTCTGAATAATCAGGCTTAACTACTAACGTTAGGTTATAAACATTAAGCAAACCCTTGGAAAGCTTACCATTAAGCATATTGATATATTCAAATCGCCTTGTATCAACCTCATTTCCAATTCTGAGGCACGCTGTTACCTACGAATGTAGGTTTAAACCAGAATTTTACTAAGGAAGCAATACCCATCCAAACAAATAAATAATCGAAGGTACGAAAACAATTAAATAATAATCTGATTGATACCTGAAATAAAATTCAACAATCACAGATGTTTACTAATACTAACCACGACTGATTATTTATTTTATCTACGACTTGCATTGTAAGTGGACTTAGCATTGCTAATAACAGGGTGGGAAGTGTTACTTCCCTCCCTTGGGAGTAAAAAAAAACAATCATACCAACTTAAAAGGTAATTTTTTAGGTATTTTTTTAAGTATTATGATGGTAGTAATGTTTTTTCGCTGTTTATAGCTAATTTTTCAGGAAGGTTACGTTAGGTTATCATACAAAGTCTTAAAATTAAAAACAAACTATTGAAAGTGTTAGTTGTAAAACGTGCATATTTATTATAAAAATTGTTATTTTAATAAATGAAGTAACTAAATATCAGTTTAAGGTGTTTAAATTCCGTGAATTTGTAGGTAAAACTTTTATACCTACAAACTTAGCTATTACCCATGGCGCACTAGTCGTAGAAAAAATTTAATACGCAACATAGATCGAAGTATTTCTGCTCTCGGGAGCTAATACTACACTTATCTCCCTTGGCCTAAGGCCTCGGGAGCTAATGAAGTTTTCTCCTACGGCGGTGCCTCAGGAGAAAACTTAACCTCGAGC
>KZ651603.1:246202-259571 GCA_001010745.2 Gerris buenoi | reverse complement strand
TTTCCGTAGTAATAAAACTAACTTATCAATAACTACGGGAGACACACAGAGAAAAATACACCCCCGCACCGGGAATCGAACCACGGGACCTTTGTTTACCTGTGGACTCTGTGGACCCTGTGGACCTCTGTTGTGTCTCTAGATTTGTAGGATAAGATTTAAAGCTTGGATTCGGTAATATGTATCAGTTACGACAGAGAAGAATCCATCTCCCGTATAGCTCAGATGGTAAGAGCACCTGTACGGTAAACAGAGGTCCCGTGGTTCGATTCCCGGTGCGGGGGTGTATTTTTCTCTGTGTGTCTCCCGTAGTTATTGATAATTGTAATTTGGATTATTCATATTTATAATGTATGTATATACACATTTGCATTTTGCTTCTGAACTTAAGGTATCAGAGGAATTGTGATCATTCTAAAGAATGAAGATTTATTTATTTTAGGTATTTTAAATTAAAAAAATAACTTAAACCCGGTTGACATGAGCTTGACGTTGCTAACCACGCCCTCATTTTTAATGAGCAATTCTTTAGGATTCCAGCAACGCTGACTTAACTAGTCTTTTATAAAATTTAAAAGCAGAGTTTCATTTTATAAATTCCACTAATAATTCATAGATATAACACTAAACAACACATATAATACAATTACAATTATACTATCATATGCCGATTACAGCTAACGTTTGTTAATATTCGCAGTGCGTATACTTTCTTAATAAATAATGCAGTTAACTCTCAACGCAGCCTGGAAACAAGACACTATTTTTTGGTTATTGATAAGAAATCCAATCATTGAGTATTTCATATCCTCGACTGTATTTTTCTCCAATGTGTGATAGCGACTCAAAATAAAAGCGGTGTAGTAACACAGAGTCATAGTAGAATAAGATGCTATTTGGTTATTGAACTTCACCTCTTTTATGATAAGTATTTCTTGTTAAATTTACCCTTGCAAAGAATATGGAAGAACTTTTATTAAAAACAACATGTTTTCAATTGAAGATAATATACAAAAATGCTGGTGGATCCAACATATAAGCTAAAAATAAACTTATAGGAAACAGTCTATATTATTAATAAGGCAATGGGATCTTTAGAGAAGGAGATATTAGGATGACAATGAATTAGCGGAGTCTATTTCTATGATAGAGTGAACAAGAGGAGTGTGATATTATGGCGCCGTTTGATTAGCATATTGGAAAGGAGTGACGTCACATCCTGTTACCAAGAGCATCAGGCAGTCACTCTACAACAGAGCATACTGGTATTACAAGTGACGCACAACACACGTGTCACATACATTATGCTCTTTGGCTTACTTAATACGGGAATTTACTCTAATAAGCATAATTTGAAAAGGATCAGAGTAAGCAGTCCAATTACCCCTCAGTGTGTAAACCGTTCGTAGACATAAATGGATTCGGGAATGAGAGTTGGAGATATTCATTAGATTATCGGATAAGAGCATGCGTTTCACTCCCACAAGCTTGCAGCAAACAACAGTCTTATGTATGTTATTTTGCCTATATTTCTACAATATCCAGTAAATATGTATTTAAACATTATAATACTCAAGGGGCCAGTACATCTGACACAATAAAACACCATTCCTTAAGTTCTAAATTCCATTCTGGCTAAACAATCTGGATTCGATCTGAGATAGGTGAAAGATATAATCCACACTAACGATCTTAAAATGCCGTATTAAAGACCCCTGAATTGATTCCGAAAAACTATAGCTAATTAATTACATCAGAAAGATATCCCTATTCATAATAAATTAACAACAACATCAAAAGCTAGTTTCTGTTATAACATGTTTCTCGTTGTTATATATGTTTTCTTCAATGCCTCATTCAGGAACTGGGCAAATGTTAAGGAATAAAAATAGACTGCCAATTGGTACGGTAAGCTTCCTCACATCCTTTCATGAAGTTTATTGATTTTACACCTTTAAAAGCCATTATTGTCTAATTTGTTTAATTGTTTCCCCCGTTTTTTTAATCTGTCAAAATTGTTTTGACAGATTAAAAAAAAAAATGGATTTTTTACATAAATTACATTGCCAATTTAACAAAAGTTAAAGAGTGCAGACGGTTCAAATTTGGGGCTAACTGCGGACTACTTTCGATAAACTATGAAAGTTTCATACAAATCAGATAAGTACTTTTGAAGGTGTAAACAAATGTGTGTTTGTGCGCATGTCGAAGAGAAACAAATGTGCGCAGAAGGTTAAAACTTATATGGGACCAACAATAAGCTAATTACGACCTACCATCCAAATTTCATTAAAATCGGACGCGTAGTTTTTGATATGATGGTTCGCAAAAATTTAGCGACGGACAGTCGCAAAACCAAAAAATGTTTCCTGATGTCTGAACTGATTTTTGTCTTAGAAGTTTTTAAATCTGAGATAAAAAACGTTGGTTCTTCAGAACGGGTGCATAGCTTCCGTTACCTTCGGTAAGCTCGGAAGCAAAATTATATCAATTGATAAAAAAACCGTCAAAGTTTGTTGATAATTAAGACTAAAGGATGTGGTTTACTTCTGTTATGAGACCAGAAAATAATGTATACTTAATATTATCATAATGTTATATTCGATAAATAAAGAAAATGAGGGAAATAAATGTTTGTTTCCGCCTTTTTTTTATCGGTGGGGACAGATATACAGACAGCCAGGCGAAAAAAAAGTTAAGGCAGGTTTTGATCTTCGTAATAAATAACATGGAAAAATATTCACGAATTTTCTATTGTATTTATTCCAATGTATAGATAATGGTTTAATTTTAAATTATTCACACCAAGATTTATTAAATTTTGCTTAACATAATTTATAATTACAAATTGCTATATGATATCAAAGAAATAACAGCAAAATGAAAATGCGGACTATTGTCCGCATTTTTATTTTGCTGTTATTTCTAGTTAAAAAAGAATCACATTAAGTATTGTCTAACTTTTTTTTTTCTTTTTTTTTTCAACTAGATTATGTCATTCATTATTGGTGCGATCATGGTAACTCCAATGCCCACATTATCCTAAATTTTATACTCTAAGGACTGTTGAAACCAAAAACTGAATTGATTATATTTTTATTGACTTTCATGCAAAAAAAAATAGAGATGCAGTTTTCTATAAAGGAAAGTTTTTCTTGTTTAATTCAACTATTTACTGACAATTAACTAAAAATGTCGGTATAATTTGTCGCAAAATAATTCGTTTTTCCTCACTTAGCAAAAATTAAATTACTATTGTTGTGTAATCTGGCCCCCCTATTAGAATAGCGCGCTTTGAAAATGTTTAAATGGTTGTTTTCTGGAAAAATAATACAGGCTAAATGATAATAATCCAGAAGTATAAATAAACGAAATGATACTGACGAACGATAAATGATACTGTCTTATATTTATTACAAAAATAAAAAAAATAAAATAATAATAATAAATCAACAAATGTGTCAAAATCAAAAAAAAAATCTTAAAATATATTTACTTTTTTCAAGCATAAAAATGATTAAGTCAAGAATATAATGTTGTTACTTAAAGAAAACTGGGGAAAAGTATATATATATAAATATATAGAGTTCAATAAAAATTTCTCTCCAACTTTTTTAAAAAATATTATTTATATAAAATGGAAAACGGGGGGAGAAATAGTTGAGGATGGATTATTTCCATTTCATTTAGTCGAAATTCAATCTTACGGTTGGATTGAAGGGAAGTCGGCATCTAATCGGTGACTGATAAGGCTCCAGCGTAGGAGCGAGGGAAGGATGAGGGTATTGGAAACCTGGGAATGGAAGGGAAAGGATTTCCTAAGCTATCCGGCTCCAAGGGAGCAAATAACAAACCAACACGGGCCCAACATAGATCCCTGAGCGATCCCACCGGCCAACATACAGCGGCAACATTAACATAGACAACCACCAACAATAACTTACTTCCAACTTTTGATTGGGTTTCCGCCTAAAACTGAAGGATATCTCATTTACTAACATAAATTCACTAAACCTTCACTGTCTCGAATAAACAATGACGGAAAAGTACGGATGTTGGCAAATCCATTTCATTTGTTATTTCGTTCTTTTTTTGGTTTAATTCCCTTTGTCCTTTTGAACAAACACTTCGTTAAGTAATCGAAATAAAAGTTGCTTTTTTTATACAATTTAAATTTCTGCGGGACTAGACAACTCACATATAATTTAGTTGTTTTTGACTGATCTGTTATTTAAAACGCATAAAATCAAATATATAGACACTATGCGATTTATAATAAACAAGGTCATCGGTCATCATTTATAAATAAGAGAAAAAAGTGGTCTACATATGCAATGAAACACTTAACTGATGTACAGTCTATAGGATTAGAGTTGGCACAATCAAAAGGCGGGAAAATTTTGAGGGAAACGATTCTATTGGTCACCCATGTTGAGTGCAACTTCAGAAAAAAAGCTCTACTCTACCCCTGTTCCACAAAAAAAATATAACATGGCAACACTGATTTTTCCTTTTTATAACCCCCAAAACTACCTCCACGTTTGTTGTTTCCCGCCTTCGATTGTGCCAACTCTAATCTTATAGACTGTAAACAGTTAGATTGGGCAAATATTATCAACTTGAATCCGAGAAAATAGTAAACTTATTAGAGGGGATAGCGGTGAATCTTTTTTTGTAAGTCATGTGAGGCGGAATGTTGTTTTGAAGAGACCGTTCTAAGCGGTTGTGAAGGCAACGCTAGGCTGGGTCTCGATCCGCTGGACTGAGCACACACGCTAATTGGACCTGTGACTCATCATAGAAAGAATATAATATACTATACATATATATACAGCGTACGTTATGATATTATACAAAGGAGTCATGGGCACCGACACATAGCGGGCCTTCTTCGTACAACTCTCACTTACTGAATACAAGCCGCTCACAAGCAACACAACGGATCTTCAAGACTAGTCGTAATCGTAATTCGTCTACGTTCAACTTGTTTGCTGGGGCAAGAGCTCTAGTGGAACGACGAAGAAGCGAATCTTATTCCTCGTAGTGGGAGGTATCATCAAGGCCCGATACACTCGACCTAGTTACATCGACTGACACAGACTCATGTGTGGAACAAAATAAAGCTTCCAACTCGATGCCTCAACCTTACCACTCTTGTGCCCTAGCTCACAGTTTATAGGCCAAAACCAATCTTATATATAATCAATATGAAATCATTTGATCGGTCATACAAGGAAAAATTAAAGAAAAACTCGTATGTTTCTTACTTACAAAAATAATTCAACAAGAAAAATGATATGCAATTTCGAGTTCCCTCAAGAGCAACTAATATAGCAGTTGAATTCTGATTGTGAAGTTTAAATATTTGAAATATTCCTTACGTTTTGGTCTCCCAAAAGAACAACCATATTTAAAAACAAGCTTTATTCGTACTTTTCCCAGCAAACCCCTTCATTTGATTCCCATATCATGGGCGTGCTTAAAAAATGAACTAGTCCGTCATCTTGGGCTGTCTGCCATATTTGATTTAGAACGTCACTTAGCTAACCATGCATTGTCATCCAAAATAAACGTGTATGAAAAATTTCAATTCAATCGGTTGAGGATAACTGCTTTAAAATTTATTTGCAAGATCCGACCCGAACATACAAACATTGCATGCCTATGCCTAATTAAAAGCTTGTAAAAACTCAAGTTCAGTGTGATTAAATGGAATCTTACAAATCGAATAACACTTACTATTTTGAATTCAACAATGAGGTATGCAGTTAATAAAAAGTAACGCAATTTTACTCTCCTTCGAGTCATTTACCATTTCATTTGGTTTTCATATTGTAAGTCTTTGGTATCAATAGGTTGAAATAATAATTGTGTTTTAAGTTCTCAACAAAAAAATGAAACATGACCTATTCGAACAACTTTTATCATAGACATAGATTATTGTTATATGTATTCATATTATGTATTTTATCAATATTTTTCATAGATATAGTCCTAGATACCGTATTTGGTTAGATATACACTGGTATACAGAGACTGGACATGTGGTTCTGCGCAGAGAGCCACATGACCTCCAGCCATCTCTGTACTAGCTTCAACTTCCCATATCTAACCAAGTGCGGCATCTATAGGACTAGATCTACACAGGTGACCGACTTGGAACTTACATGCAAGACTGAAACGTAAGTACATGAAGAGACGTTGGAAGAAGCTACACTGATATATGCAACAATTCTAATCTTTCACTAACGAACAAACTGAAGGTTTATAATTATTAGACCAATAGATTAGAAGTAAAGCGATCAACCAAGCCATCAAATTCCTAAAAATCTATCCAATCCATTATCCTTATTAAAATTGTCAATGCTTCCTCCTATCTAGCCAACCGTATTATCCACAATGACTTAAAAGTTCTCTTTGTCCAAATCATTGCATCCCTTTGATATAATCCATTTAATTCCAAACACACCAACCATCCCAATCCTCTAATCAAGAACCTTTACTCTCATCAAATTCCGGACAATCTTAGACGCCGTCTTGAGACGGAACGACTCCGAGACTTTCGTAAAGACGATTAAATTGTAAATTTTATTAAAATTTAAAAATTGTAATCACGTCTGAGTATCATTACTGGATGATTTCTCCTTAACAGTGATTCAGTTTGATGATTATTTATTTAATTATCCACCAATTATTATTTACTTGCATTATTTTATGTTGCTAATTTTGTTTCTGTAATATTTATTAATTTAATTTTATAGAACTCAGGACGATAAAAGTCATTTCTAATTAATATTTGTAGTTTTTACTCAATAAATTTTAAATTTTGATAAAGAATTACGTGACGTAGAAGTTGAACTAGTGTTTACTTATTTCATTGTTTAAATACCCCGTTTGAATAATAGTTTTTTTTATAATCTTTTACATTATAAGTTTATAAGACTATTAAAATGGTTCTTATTATTGTTGCCATAGTAGAAAATATTAAGTATAAATAATACCCCCTTTCAACATGTGAGCACATAGAGACATATTACAAAGGTTAATCAAATATGTATTAGCATTTCTATTATTCCTCTTCTATATTTCCACGTTTTTAAAACTTTGAATTGTTCGTTGCTCTTTGGGAACAGAGTTTTTAAAAATACATTTTATAAGAGGATTTCAGTAAAAGAGTCCGTGACTAGCCTGCCCCTTAGTAGGATTTATAAGGGACTTAGGTTGTGTGAGCATCTATATTTTACATTTTAATACGCCCTCATCAATCCATCAACTTCGGCTTGCCTCGCCTAATAAAGAGTCGATGATAACGACAATTTTAGTTATAAGCAGCTTAAGTGGAATTTTAATTTTAAAATAATCACTTATTATATATGTTAAACCGAGAAAATTGATAATATCAAGGCAATAGCATTCGCATCGTTTAAAATAACCAATAGAGTATTATTATGTATTTATGTTGGATTTGTAGAAACGCTAGGTAATTAGAGAACGGTGGGGCCAGCTACTTTATACATGATATCATTAGGGTTTCATCCCACTGTGAAATGTTTGTTCCCTTGATTACAATTGGTGATTGGACTTCAATCTTCACTCGGATCTGCTCAATAATGCTATAATTAGAAATGAGAGGACTCAAATTTCATCACGAATAAACCAAAAATAATGGTTAAAAGAAGATAGTTCGAAAAATAAACCAAAAATGTATAATTATTATTCGGTTAAACCCTTAATTTTCTAATTTTTCTTTTTCTTCTAGGGCTACAAAGGATGATTATTGAAATAATACTTAACTATTGTTTTAAGTCATTTTTATATTTGATGCAAATTTTTGCCCATAATCATCAGACCTTTATCTGAGTATTAGGCTAGGCGCACACTGGATACAAAACAGTCTGCAGACAGTTTTATCTGCATCTGGTGGTAATACTAATAATGGATAATAATGATCATTTCAGCTCTGTTTTTATCCCATCTTCTGCCTACCCTATTCCCACTCCTCCCCCTCCTGCTGGTGAGGGAGAAGCTCCTGCTAGTAACGTTCACATTAACGTTCCTATCGTTTCCTGTGATTTAGTCCTNATAAGGGACTTAGGTTGTGTGAGCATCTATATTTTACATTTTAATACGCCCTCATCAATCCATCAACTTCGGCTTGCCTCGCCTAATAAAGAGTCGATGATAACGACAATTTTAGTTATAAGCAGCTTAAGTGGAATTTTAATTTTAAAATAATCACTTATTATATATGTTAAACCGAGAAAATTGATAATATCAAGGCAATAGCATTCGCATCGTTTAAAATAACCAATAGAGTATTATTATGTATTTATGTTGGATTTGTAGAAACGCTAGGTAATTAGAGAACGGTGGGGCCAGCTACTTTATACATGATATCATTAGGGTTTCATCCCACTGTGAAATGTTTGTTCCCTTGATTACAATTGGTGATTGGACTTCAATCTTCACTCGGATCTGCTCAATAATGCTATAATTAGAAATGAGAGGACTCAAATTTCATCACGAATAAACCAAAAATAATGGTTAAAAGAAGATGGTTCGAAAAATAAACCAAAAATGTATAATTATTCTTCGGTTAAACCCTTAATTTTATAATTTTTCTTTTTCTTCTAGGGCTACAAAGGATGATTATTAAAATAATACTTAACTATTGTTTTAAGTCATTTTTATATTTGATGCAAATTTTTGCCCATAATCATCAGCCCTTTATCTGAGTATTAGGCTAGGTGCACACTGGATACAAAACAGTCTGCAGACAGTTTTATCTGCATCTGTTGGTAATACACTTCTAATCTCATATTTAACAAAGTATTTTTTAAGATTGAAGAAAGTTTGCAAACGGTTTTGTCTCCAGTGTGCCCCTAGCCTTAAAGGTAGTAATACACTTCCAATCACGTAAGAAGAAAAAGAATAATTACAAAATGATTAAACTACAACTTTCTTCTTAAAAATACTTCTTATAAATAATATCTTGTAGAGTTTTGAGTGCACAGTCCCATAATAAAGGTTTTCCATTCTTTTCGGGTTCTGGTCCAAGACCTTAACTTGTTCCCGCAAGCAGCTGATTCGTGTTAATAACTTCAGTGTGAAGGTTGCATCGCCAGGTGCCCCCAGATCTTCCTCTTCTCTGGGGTCCTTGAAAGAAATAAACCGGAACTACAACTACACGGATCAAATTTACCACAAATAAGGCTCTGTTAACTTGACAGTAGACCAGTCCACGACCAAGAATAAATAAATTGCCCCACTATGTACTTTTAGCACACAAAAATGGTCGTAGGATTTATAAGGGACTTAGGTTGTGTGAGCATCTATATTTTACATTTTAATACGCCCTCATCAATCCATCAACTTCGGCTTGCCTCGCCTAATAAAGAGTCGATGATAACGACAATTTTAGTTATAAGCAGCTTAAGTGGAATTTTAATTTTAAAATAATCACTTATTATATATGTTAAACCGAGAAAATTGATAATATCAAGGCAATAGCATTCGCATCGTTTAAAATAACCAATAGAGTATTATTATGTATTTATGTTGGATTTGTAGAAACGCTAGGTAATTAGAGAACGGTGGGGCCAGCTACTTTATACATGATATCATTAGGGTTTCATCCCACTGTGAAATGTTTGTTCCCTTGATTACAATTGGTGATTGGACTTCAATCTTCACTCGGATCTGCTCAATAATGCTATAATTAGAAATGAGAGGACTCAAATTTCATCACGAATAAACCAAAAATAATGGTTAAAAGAAGATAGTTCGAAAAATAAACCACAAATGTATAATTATTATTCGGTTAAACCCTTAATTTTCTAATTTTTCTTTTTCTTCTAGGGCTACAAAGGATGATTATTGAAATAATACTTAACTATTGTTTTAAGTCATTTTTATATTTGATGCAAATTTTTGCCCATAATCATCAGACCTTTATCTCAGTATTAGGCTAGGCGCACACTGGATACAAAACAGTCTGCAGACAGTTTTATCTGCATCTGGTGGTAATACTAATAATGGATAATAATGATCATTTCAGCTCTGTTTTTATCCCATCTTCTGCCTACCCTATTCCCACTCCTCCCCCTCCTGCTGGTGAGGGAGAAGCTCCTGCTAGTAACGTTCACATTAACGTTCCTATCGTTTCCTGTGATTTAGTCCTTGAAGCCATTAGTTATTTAAAACCTACCAAAACCTCTGGTCCTGATAACATTCCTTCCTTCCTAATAAAAGGTCTATCTGGTATTCTCGCACCTATTTTATGTGACATCTTCAACAAAAGTCTTGATTCTTCTGTTTTTCCTACAGCTTGGAATTTTGCAGTCGTCGTTCCTATTTTTAAAAACGGGGATAAAACATCCATCGCTAACTACCGCCCGATTTCTTTATCTAATAATTTTTGTAAAGTGTTTGAACGAGTCATTCACCTTTCCTTAGCTCCTGCTCTCGATCCTTGGATTCATCGCAGTCAACATGGCTTTCGTCCCGCTTGTTCAACTACTACCAACCTAGTTTCTTTCTTTTCTAGAGTCGGTCCAATGGTAGCTANGAACCACTTCCCGTCATTCAATCTTCTCCAAATTTTGCACATAGAAACAACTAAGGTGAAGAATTCTCAAGCAAACAAAAAAAAAAAAAATTGTAGGTACATAAGACCAGTTTTCAAAAATGGAATTTTTATATTAATTATTTAACTGCAGTTTGTTTTGGTAATCACAATAATTAAGCCCACATGGACATAC
This sequence comes from Gerris buenoi, assembly GCA_001010745.2. Lineage (NCBI taxonomy): Eukaryota > Metazoa > Arthropoda > Insecta > Hemiptera > Gerridae > Gerris > Gerris buenoi. The sequence goes on along the minus strand of KZ651603.1, from coordinate 248,811 downwards.
GGCATAGAACTCTGGGGTTGCACAAAGCCTTCCAATTCCTATCGCATCCAATCTCTCCAATCCAAGCTCCTAAGAAAAATAGCTAAAGCTCCCTTCTTTGAATACAATTTTATCCTTCACAACGAACTCAAAGTACCCTTTGTCCGAGAATTAGCCATATCCAGATATAAATCCTTCCACGATTCCCTTTCCGACCATTCTAATCCACATAGTCCACAGTCTGTTTTCCCGGTCCATTCCTGACAATCCGACTAGACGCCTGAAGAGGCAGTGGCCGCGAGACCTCTTAGATAACTAAACTATATTTTATTTATATTATTTTCACTTCCTTTATATCAATAAAATCTTAATTAAGGTTACTCTCGCAACTAGGTTGAAAACAAGCTTATTTACCGATATACTTATCTATCGATAAGTCGAATATTCATCTTATGATTCATCCTTTTTTTTACTTCGAACTGATAAAATTAAAGTGAGACTGAGCTAACGCCTGGTAAATTGGGGGGAAAAAATATAATCAATAACGTGCTTGTAAAGAGCAAAGTTCGGCTTTTCTTTACTTGTTTTAAAAACAACAAAATGTCAAAACAATTTCGTTTCGTTTTGAAACAAGACCAATACAAAGCTTTCCCCAACTTTCTTTTGACTCTTCGCTTAAAAAATAAAGAAACGTGAATAACAGTCGAGAGAAGAAAAGGAAAAGGAGTGGGGGGAAGGGAGGAAGGCTTAAAAACAAACAAAAACGATGCTTTTGTCGAAAATGAAAATCTACTCTATAAATTACTGAAATCCCCCATTTAATTAATAGACAGGACTCGTTTTAGGGTATTTAGCTTATTTTTTGAAAATTAAAAAATCCGCTTCAAACGTTGCCGAGGAACAGAAATGGGGGCGTGTTTTTCCGGGTTATTGATCTTTATTTAAAATTAGTTTTAATTCCCGAATCTAAAGGGAGACTGAAAAATAGAGGGGAGAGAAAGGAATTAGTTTGATCCGGAATCGGTAAAATCCGATTTAAACTTATTATACTGTTGGAAGAGTTGGGAGCAAAGCTGCCTTAGGGAGCCGGAGAGAGGTTTCCAAGAGCCATTAACAATTTAAATTGTAAATAGATGTAAATTGTTCCAACAGTCTGCTAGTCCCTGGGGAATCCCTCTTCTTGCTTCGTCCTACCCCCCACCATTGTCATTATAATAATTTTCGAAAATTGTCTCGATTCAGGTTTCGATCGAAATGGTCGAGAGGTGGATTGTTAGCGGCGAGAGGGCGATATGGAACTGTGTCGAGAGCCTTGTTTCTTGCACTGATCGTTGACAGCTAAACTCTGTAGTGGATGGAGAAGCATTCTGTCTTCAAATGATCCGCTCCGATGCAAGCAGAAATAATGAAGTAATTTAGTGCTTCGTCAGTCTCCAAACAACTTGGCATTATCTTTCTATTCTCTAAACTTTCTTGTCAAGTTTTCTCTTGTCAACCTCACATATATACTTGTTTATTTCAAGTCACTCCGATTGATTTTAACACAATTGCGTCTCCCTTTATTTAGCTTTATTATTCTGTCAAATCATTACATTTATTTCATTTATTTAAAGACCTACAAATCAAAACAAACTTTATTTTTCATCGGAATAAATCGATACCTTAGCTCAGATGTGTTAAGTGAAAATATTCTGATTTCTCAGAAAGCGAACATCACTTATCACATCTGCGTATTCCAGTTCAGAAAAGTGACTGTATTTACTTCATTCCGCATTAATATAAACCACCATTAGAGCAATGCTAAACTTAACACATCTGTGCATTTGATAATATAGGTCATAAAGGGTCAGATTATCACTTAACCTTCATTTCACAAAAAAATGTCACTTGACACATCTGTGAGCTAAGGTATCGAAATGTGGTTGCACTTGAGATGATAAACAAACTAAGTCATATTTAAGAATCCTAGACAATTTTTACTACACATAGCTCTAGTTTTGATTTCAAAAAGTTTAGTAAATAAATTTATTTAATCTTTTACATAAAATTCAGATCTGTCATCTATTAGTACTTCTTTCACATCAATTAAGTGAGTTTTGTATCTTACTCTGAGAAAACTTCATTTTAGGTTTCTGTACAAAGTACGAAAAGAAACCTTATACAACGGCTCTGTCTGTCTGTCTGTGCGTTGGTTTCTGTCTTTGCGTTGGCATGTTTCAATTCATAAACTATAGCTTGGAACATGCAATTCTGCACAGTATTTATGACATTAAAACTAAACCGAGAATCAACGCTTATAATTATAAAGTACTCAATTAGTACCTGTACCTTGTACAATCAATTCGAAATTCAATTTTTAAGTTTTTGGCAGTATTCATACTACGGAAAATACATATACTGGAGTCTATTTTTACTACGTTTTTATTAACTTGGTTTCTTGTTTGTATGTTTGTTTGTTTGTCCGGTACAAATCTTGCAATCAAATTTTAACTAACATCCCGAGTAGCTAGACATTTGAAACTTTCAGAACAGCTCAGAACACGATGACAATGCATTATTTTAATGCTTTTAGTAATTTTTCAGCAGAATTTAATTCGTTTTCAGCAAATTTGCTGCATGGAAAGTTAGTT
>KZ651603.1:213377-232524 GCA_001010745.2 Gerris buenoi | reverse complement strand
ACAAAATTAAAAGTAACGAACTGTTTGTACCTGGCAGAGTTAAGGTAAAATTAAAAGAAAATCATTATTTGTATAATTAAAGCAAGCGTCTTACTATAAATTTATATTGAATATAAGAAAAATGTTGATCATGATGAGTTTATAGTGAAAGAGTATGTTTGTTAAAGAAGTTTGGATTGAAATAGGACTGTTTTATACCTACCCGGCCAATTAATTAAAAATATTATAAAATATATCTCTTCCCTACTCTAAAGCTTCTGCTTGTATCAGGGTGAAATTTTTCATGATTATATTTTATTTATTTACAAAACAAAGTGTCATTTTTGACATATATAACAAAAATAATCAAAACAAGTCAAGTAACAGGCTTCCTTAATAACACTTTTTCCCCTCTTTTGAAGTTGGGTGGTGAACGCTTGGGTGGATAACGTATTCCGACGAACTCAGCCTGGGCATTGGTAAAATGAACATGTGTACCAAACTCATCAAACTCGGTGATCTTTTACTCAAGTTATCGTCATCTGTAGATTCCGTGACGGAATTCGCGTGACGGTGATTTTGGTCGTTTTTTTCGGATTCACTCCCGGGCTCCAGAACGTGCCATAAGGAACTTCGTTCCAAAAAAGAGTATTGCGCGAAAATTCAATTTTGAGATTATGATTGATCAAAAAAACCTTTGATTCCAAAAAAGTGGATTTTAAAAAATATGTCTCTCTGTATTGTGTAAAGACGCATGGAGCCTAAACTACTGGGCTGATTTTGACGAAATTTGACGTACTTTTTCAGAAAAATCATACTCCCGAGGTGGAATCGAGAAATGAATTTTAGCTCCATATTTGGGGGCGCTACTCCCCAAAAAACTCTGAAAAAAAAAATTATTTCTCGAAAGATATATTGTATAAGAAATTCTAAAATGTGGTCCATTTAAATACGAACCTTACGATATAAGCCGTTTTCCCGGGAAAATGGTTTTAAAGGCGGACGGAGTGATTTATATATATTTAAGGATAATGACTGACTCCTCGTGGTTGTAGGTGGGTAGTACACTTATATAATTACGAGTATATACGTACTTATGTAACATATTATACATAGAGAGATTTAGTCTAAGCAGATATAATTTAAATTTCTATTCACTCGGTAATCCATTTGGTTAGTTGAATGTTTATAAAAGGATTTTAGTTTGGGTGGAGAATTCAGGAAGAAACCTTAACAAAATAAATAAAGGTTTAAGCCTATTTGTCTTGGCAATGAAGGATTAAAAAGTTCCCAAACGAAAAGAAAATCCTTTTAGGTTCTCGGCGGTCACATCCCGGCCTCTATAAAGCCACGCTCACCTTTAATAAACATGTTCATCTTCCTTGGGAATCTAAATCTTAGCTTCTTCAGACGCATAAGTTCTTATTTTTATGAGTTAGCATTAAAATAATTGTAATTGGCGTACAAATAAGTAAAGCAATTTTAAAAGTTTTGATATCAAAGAGCAAATTGTGTAATGGAGTCTGAAAAAGTTACGAAAAATTATGTATTTATTAATTATTATTAATAAATAATTCTAATTAAAAATTATTTAAAAATAATCTGGCAGTGAGGCAGGCACGTAGCTTATCTCCTCAGTCCTATCGCTTTCTTAAATGGTGTTTTGCTTCTACGCCCATTATCGTCTTAGTCATTGCTTCCGAGCTTACCGAAGGTAACGGAAGCATTGCGTTCACTTTTGAGAACGAAAAACTTTTGTCTCCGATTTTAAAAATTCCAAGACAGAAATCCGTTTTAGACATCAGGGAACATTTTTGGTCTCGTGTCGGTCTGTCTGTCCGCGACTTTTGAAACGACCAACGATAACTTGAGTAATTCTTGACCGATTTTGATGAAATTTGGAAGAAATGTTTATTTTACCAAAGCCCAAGACGAGTTCCTTTGACAAAGTTATCCGTCCAAGCGTTCACGTAAACGTGAACTTCAAATTAAAAATTGGAAGTTTAGGCCGGGGAAAAAAATCAAACTTCATCTATTTAATGAGACAATTTTTTTTTTTAAATACAATTTTTTAGTAAAACCAACAGCGACACCGCTATGAAGTGTTAAAGAACGCTAAAACTGTTAATAGTTTTTAGACAATATCCAATATAACAATAAAGTAATATAACAATAATGTTAATGTTAATAAAGCAATAAAGTACATAATTGGATGCGAGGAAGCTATGTGCCACACTAATTGGCAGTCAATTTTTTTTTAAATCTGTCCCATTTCTTTTTCTACAAGAAAAATAAAAGTCAATTTAGCACCGTTCAATGACTACAGATGGTTGAGATTAATTTGGGACATCTGTGGGATATCTTTCGATAAACAATACATTAAAAAAAAAAAATTAAAAAAAAAAAAAAATCAAATGAGTACTTTTAAAGATAAAGGTGTTAAAAGAAAAAGTTTGTGCGCATGCGGAAGAGAAGGAAATGGGCGCAGAAAGTTGAAATTAACAATTAGCAATGGGTTAAACGTGACCAATCCAAATTTACGAATAGTATAGTTAATAACATGTGGTGGTTCGCAAAATGTTAAACGACAGGCACACCGACAGACAGACACGAGATTTAAAATGTTTCCTGATGTCTGAAATATATTTCTCTCAAGGAATTTCTTATATTCAGAGACAAAAAAACTTCGTTCTTCATAATGATCACAAAGCTCCAGCTACCTTAGATAAGCTCCTAGTATGTTGGGAAGCAAAAACGCATGATAAGAGTAATTTATTCTTCATTAGGACATCGAAATATGCATGCTCAACTAAGAGGAAAGATAAACATGTCACTTAGACTCTTAGACATAACTTAATTATTTATTGAGACGATTTTCTTCTAAAGATATGGTTAACACTTGGGAGAAAGAAAAAATCGGCCAGAAGATCTATCTCGAGTGTAGCTGTAAGACAGTGAACATGCCTCAGTAAGTAGTACCCAAGAAGCGGCGACTTATCACCGGAGAACTTGTTATCAGGTGGACACGAGATCCAATCACACTCCGATGGTAACTCGCAGAATACGAGATTAGTCAGATTTGATTACGAGCCTATAGACTCTAGAAAGCCGAAAAGTCCAAAACTGGGTCGACAGAGGAAGTGAAGCAATCTATTCAGGTATTCGAGAAGGAAATATTGTGGAAAGTTATCCTCCAGATTATTTGGATTCAGGAAGGAAGAACAAAGTATTGGAAGTTACAACTTCCTCCAAAACTTCTGATCTGGAAGAGTCCAGCGAAAACTTCATAATCATAATTTAGGAAACCAAGTAATTATGATTAATTAAAAAGTATAAAAGAATTTATTTTATAAAAAGCAATATTGTTTTTTAATAAATCAAAATTTATATTAATAACCCACAGCAAAAAAACAAACATTTTAACATGTGCTACGGGTAATCGATTGGTAATTTCCGAGTCATCGAATGTTAAGCATCATAAACAGCTCCGATAAACCCAAATAAGGTTTAACAAAGACGCTTTTTAGGGTTTCGTTGGTAAAACCAAAAAAAAGAAACCCTTATACATAGTTTCGTTGCTGTGTCTGTCTATCACTCTGTACGGTTCCAATAACTTTTGAACCAAAAGAGATAAAAACATGAAACTTTCCAGTATAAAAGATCATTTTGACGCGCACACAGGAAAAATATAGAGAACTCAAAATAATCAGCTGTTCAAATTCAAAATGGAGATAATTCACGTCGTGCAAAAAAAATATTTTTTTACAATTTTGAATGGGGTATCAAATGAAAGGTATTGAAGAGTAGATTACAAATATATATACCACTTGGGAGAAGTGTTTAATTTTCGGCGCCATTTTGTCAAAAAACATCGAAATTTTTCGTGTCCCCCCCCCCTCCCCTAAAACCGTACTTGCGCTATTACTAAAAATATAGAAAAATATGCAAAATGTGCGGTCTGCTGGGCCAATGAAAAAATAAGATTAGCAACTCGATCTGATTTACTGGAAATCCAAGATGGCGGCTAATTCATGTCACTCGAAACAAAATATTTTTTTAAAATTTTGAGTGGGGTATCAAATGAAAGGTATTGAAGAGTAGATGACAAAAATATATAACACTTAGGGTTAGTGTTTCATTTTCGGCGCCATTTTGTCAAATAATTATCGACATTTTTGTGTCCCCCCCCTCCCTCTCCCCCTTACTAATTTTGTTATACCAACACAATACCAACGAAACCCTTTTTTCGTGAGACTTCACGCCTTACCAATTTTTTTGTAATCTTCTCTTTCTAGAAATTAACAAAACCTCTTTCAGCATTAGCGACCTTCCTGCAATAAATCCGCATAGTGCCTACGGAATAATTCCTTGAACTCTCGTAAATGGACACGATTACTAAAGAACTCTGGCGAGTATTTACCGAGATTGCTGGACGACTGCAGTTTGGAGATAACAGCAACTTATAATTTCAACTCACTTATAAATTCACTTTCAAGTTGATCAATCTAGGAGAGTAGTTCTTGAGATTTAGGGCCTCCGCACACGGAGCAACTCAAAACAAACTTATTACAAACTCAAATCACCAACCAGTTGACTATGAGTTTTAACCTGTGTAATTGAATGAGACACCGCACACGGAGCAACTCATTACAAACTGGGTTTGGCCTAAACTCTCGCAAATGATCGTGGACACCTTTACCTCAGCCTCTTTTAGCTTTAATTTTCAAATTTACTTGGCCCAGAAAGAGTTGCGAGAAGTGGATTGGAAGTAAGGCAGCAGAAATATTAGAATTCTAGAAATATTTTCAATATCTTGTATCATATAGACTAGTCCTCAAAACTACAACTAATAATTTCGTTCTTAAACCTTGGAGAACATTATTGGAACACACGTGAGTATTTCTAATAAGCAGCTATAATTTTGTCATCTTCTTAAGACATGATAAAGGGTTTAGCCACGCTGCGGAACTAAAGAAACAATTAGCAGTGTAAACCACGTCTCACACCGGAATTGCCAGTTTTAACATTGATATATGTATAAGCCAGAAAAAAATATATATGAATTAAATTTCTCAGCTTTTCCCCCAAAAAATTCTGGGAATGAGAAACAGTTTAGTTTAACCCAGTTCAAAGCGTGGGCTCTTGGTTTCTACGTGGGTAGTAACCCATTACGCTTACAAAGGACCTATACTTAGAAAAACAACACATATATATATGTATAAACCATCCCTTCGCATTTTTAATTGAAAAAAAGGATAAAATTGGAGAAAATATCACCCGCTCTTCTTCATTTTCTTTTAACCTCGCTTCATCCCCTCTTTTTTATATTTTTCTATGAAAGGAAGGATACCAAAGTTTAGACAGCACAAATCGATATGGGCTTTCAGGGTGATATCTCTAATTATTCATCTTTTATCGTAATTAAAAATTAAGGTAAAATCAACGAAGATAATTGAACAATGAATTTAATATTAGGTTTGTTTAATTTTTCTTTTTTTAAGGGTTTCTCATTGCGGTACAAGTCATTTTAAAAAACTACTTTTACTCTCATTATTATTATTATTATTATTATTATTATTATTATTATTATTATTTGATTTATAAAACACAATTGTGTAATAAGCACATAGCTTGGAAAATAATAATTAAGTAAATCACTCGACTTATAATTTCAATCAGTGAATAAACCACACAGCTTTTTAATATGTATTGTATGTAATTAAGTTACTTCATTTCTTAAGAAAAAAAAAAAAATAATACAAACAACTAGCCCATAAAAACAAGAGTTTTATTTTAAATTCTTTATACTTATCCATTATGGCTTTTTGAGTCATAAGTTGTTTTACAACTTATAACTGGATGAAAATTTTGTGTTAAAAGCAACCTCGATGATCAATGTGAGGGACTACATTTTGGTGGCATGTTTTAAAATTAGTACAGAAGTCTAAGTGCCAAATTTCGTCAAATAATTAGAGCAGTCGAACGGGACTAAAACCCCAAAGAAAAAAAAAAAATAGCCCTCTACGAGAGAAGCACATACATTAATAAAATCTAAACAAATAAAAAAGTATAATAAAACAAATAATAACAATAATAATAAACAAAATAAAATAACAGACATAGTTGATCTAGGAGGAAAGTCACCTCAGTAAGTTTTTTAGGGATCATTATAATCTCCAGGGATACAGTCCAACAATACAAGTCAAATAGGACAGAAACGATTTTACTTTCTCATACATGGTAAATATAAAGAGAAAGCATTATGATGCCGCGAAGATTCGATGATGATGGAAATTACACGTTTTAAGGTCTCATAAGCCCAAAAAATTGGGTTTTAAAGATGTCTGTCTGTCGCCTGTGAGACAGACAGACATTTTCTCTGTGTGAGAGGAGTCTAAACTATGATGAAATTGTGCATACAGGTTCAGAAAAATTATACCTTGAATTGAATTAAAAAAATAATTGGCACCTTTTTACTTTAAACAATAGTCTGCCCCAAAAAGTCTAAAAAGTTTTTTTTTTTAGTCACCCCAAGATATTGAGATTGAGACTCCTAGGGCAGTAATATATTTAATATTCCTTTATCTTATCTATAGTTGATTATAAGACTAAGGGAAGGGTTATGATCACAAATATATACACAAGTGTGATATTCCTTTGTCCTAAGGGACATTGGAATAGATATCCCTTCGTCTTAATAGTAATTTAGACTAAAGGCCCCCATACACGATCAAACATTTTGCGCAAAATGTTTGAGCAAACCTGCTTGTCGGGCAAAAATGCGCAAACATTTTGACCGTATGGGGTGCTTAAAGGAATATATGCTACTCTGCATAAGTACCTTTGTCTAAATAACTATTAACAAAAACGGAAATACGGGGATACTTATGTAAAAAAAGTACCTAATAATTTTAGCTCTTAATTTGGAGGCGTTACGTCCAAATACTCAGAAAAAATTATTTCTCGAAAACGGTTCCGACGATTTCTAAACTTTAGTCCATTTAAATATTAAATCTAATAATATAAGTCAAGTTCAAAAATAAGTCAAAAATCTAGTTTCCGAGAGGTTAGTGATAATAAAATTGATTTTGTTAAAAATCGATATAAAATTAAACAAACACCTGTTAAATATTCAGCAAACAATTTAATATTTCATTTCGTGAACTTATACATTAGACAAGTACCTGCAACTGTATAAGAACGAAAGTAAATGGAATTTAAGAACTTGAAAGTTTTAATGAAAAAAAGAACAAATTTATGGTTTTTCTCAATCAAAAAATAAAATTTAAACATTACAAACATTTCGACTTCTAAACTCATCTGCTAAGTGCCCTTTTCAAAATTAAAGGACACAGAGGATACCCAAACGACTCGGTAAAAAGGGTAATAAAAGTAACTAAACTCATAAATATCTGGTTAGGTACTGGAAGTTTTCATTAAGTTTTCTTTTCTTTCCAAATGAAACCGCAATACACCGCATATGCGCATACTCCAACAATATATTTATGTATTAAGGATGATTAGAAAAGAAATTAAATACATTTATTTAACAGTATACATTCAAATATTAGCAATAAATACTCTGGAAGAATTGTTTTTTTTTTTGTTTTTTTTCTTCCGAGCTCACAGAAGGTAACGGAAGCTATGTGATCGTTCTGTAGAACGAAAAATTTGTAGGTCTCCGATTTCAAAAATTCCAAGACAGAAATCCGTTTCAGACATCAGGGATCATTTTTGGGTCCGTGTCTGTCTGTCGGTCTGTCCTTCAATTTTTGCGAACCGCCATATCTTAAAAACTGTACGTCCAATTTTAATGAAATTAAGGTAGTAGGTCATAATTAGCCCATTGTTGGTCCCATATAAGTTTCAACTATCTGCAACTATTTGTTTCTCTTCCACATGCGCACAAACATACATTTATTTACACCTACAGCTTCAAAAGTACTTCTGAGATTTGAATGAATTTTTTATAGTTTATCGAAAGTAACCCGAAGATAGCCCCAGATTAATTTGAATCGTCAACGCTCTTTAACTTTTACAGAATTGTTTGAAAACAAGTTTGACAGATTAAAAAAAAAACAAAAAAAAACGGGAAAACAATAAACCAATTAGACGATAATGGCTTGCACAAGCATAAAATGAATAAAGTAAGTGGGTACGATGCGAGGAAGCTAGGTGCCACACCAATTGGCAGTCTATTTTTTTACATAAAAAATGTCTAGAATATTATATTACACACCGTCATAGACAGCGTGCGTTTTCCCTTCTAAAAATCGTCCATTGAAAGTTTAAAATTTAACTCTAAACCAACCTCTCTTTTTTGCTATATTTCAAAATTAAATGTACAAGCAAACTTTAGGTCAAACGTGTGACACATGTCAGAACAAGAATCACAAAAAAAAATCCTGTGCTAAAAACGAAACTCGTTCTTCCTGTAGCAGTTGGGGAACAATGCGAAGCTCACTGGCAAACTCAGATCCTTCCTAGTTTTTTAAAAGTCAGAAGAATAATAAATTTTATAACAATATTTATTTAGGACACCCTTCTTCCTTTTTTTTCGAGTTATGAAAGGCTTCTATATTTGCGGTCCACGTACACTCTTGTGCTTGGGGATAGTTGAGAGATCGGGGTTTTCGACCTTCCCCCTCATGAATAAAAAAACAACCCATCGGAAATCTATAATGAATGATTACCAGAGAGAAAGAGACATAAAAGTTGGAAAGTTTTTAAAGAAGACAAGAGATAAATGCATGTAGACATAACGCATTTTAGAACAATACTCCGACTACAAATAGGAAGAATACCAATAAAGTTTAAATCCATCAACTTCCTTATATGTTTCTTCATAAAGCAATAGGCTAAGGCAACATTAAAAATATTTAGTAGTTATATTTAGTAACAAATAGTTGGTTGTTTTGACTGAGATTTTGTGGTACCACTTCATAATTATGACTAAAGAGGTTAATAAAATGTAACACAACAATATTGTCACCACAATTTTTAATGATTAAAAGACGCGTTTCGACTTACAATGTCATCTTCAGTAAGCGTGTAAACTTAGTAAGAGTGAATACTGTACATAGTATATGAATACTGATATTAAGTAACAATCTCTAGACAAGTGTTTCCTTCCAATATGTTTATCACCGGTCAAATTTCGTATATTTTACGTGGGGCTGTAATTATTTGCAAATTATAAACAATACAGCAGATGTTAGATACCTTTAGTTAATAAATTAAAAGATAATTGCTGAAAGATCTTAGTTTTATAACAAATAAACCCGTATGGAACGATTTGTTTTTTTTTGTTTTTGTTGAACTAACACTAGACCAACGATTGCAAGGCAAGAAAGACTTCCTGACAAATATTAAGTGTCAATTCCCCTAGCTATAGAATCCTTAGCAATCTTGGCTAAAATTGCAAACTACCCTAGTGATACCTACTCTAGTCCTACCTAGTAGGTAGATTCTTATTGTTAAACAACTGGAAACTAACGACTATCCGGCCCAAAGGACCACTAGTACTTCAGATAACCTTAAGGCATTAAATTCTGCCATACTCCTCATCACTCGGCTTTCATTTTATGTAAATTCCAGATTATGATTTATAAAAACATAACAATAAACATTAGGTTAAAGTGGTTAAGATTGGTAAAATACTTCAATAACAGAGAGATAAAAGAATATAAAGGACACTTTTGATCAAATAAATAATAACAGATCTCATTGTTTTATTTGATTTACTGACAAATAAACATTTTTATAATAATGGGAATACTAATAAACATATTTTATTTTTACAATATTACTAAATAGCGTGCCAATTAGTGTGGCACATAATTTCTTCAAGTACTTTAATGATGTTATGCTTTTACAAGCCATAATTGTATTATCTATTTAATTATTTTCCTCCTTGTTTTTAAAATTCGCCAAAATTGTTTTGATATTTTTCAGGAATAAAATAAAGATTAAAATTAGTAAAAGTTAAACAGTGTCATTTAAGCATTCTTACAAATTAGATGAGTGCTTTTAATAAGATAAAAGTATAAATAAATTTATGTTTATGCGCATGTGGAAAAAAAATGGGCGCAAAATTATGAACCTCATGAAGACTAACAATAGACTAATTACGACCTACCACCCTAATTTCGTTAAAATCGGAAGAGCAGTTTTTAAGAATGTCAGTTTGCATAAATTACAAATTAAACTACAGATAGATAAGGGACCAAAAATATTCCCTGATGTCTGATTTCTCTTTTGGAATTATTGAAATCGGAGACATAAACTTTTCGATCTTAAGAAGAATCTAATAGGTTCTGTTAGCTTCGGTAAGCTCGGGAGCAAAAATCGTAGCATAATCTTATAATAATAATAATAATAAGCCAGGTCAATAATTTTTTCTTCTCTTCTGCTTTCACTTTCCTCTTTGTTAGCATAATCTTAATTAAAGTTAAAAGTTTAATATTATTTTATTGGGCAACAGAATAATTAATATTATATTACTAGATATATACAAAGAGGTTGCAACGAACATCTGAAGCACAGCGAAACATAATCAATATTTCTAAAATACAATATTACTAGTTTCGAAGACAGGTAAAACATGTTTTTAATTTTTATTTCCTACATATTTTTCCGAATACTTGAGTAACATTTTAAAATATTAACTTTAAGGAGAAAAGTAGAAGTTTTTTCTTATATATCCCGCCCACCTAATTAAAATATTATCTTTTATAAATACATCCTTACGTACAATAGAGGAAGCCTTTTCCACAAGTATTAACGTGCAAAGTACAGAAGGTTCGCCTGGGGCTAAATTCCTAAATGAATTACTTTGCTCCTATTTTCCCTTTCGGGATCAAATTTTAGACAATCCCTATTAAAAGACTTCAATACTGTTTATGAAAATAACATACTGCGTTTTATTTAAACGTTTCAATAAATAACTGAAAATTGTGTTAATGGAGGAACATTGTTTATTAAGCCTCGTTCACACGATGACACTAAATGTCGCGACATTAATGTCACCGAGTGTCGTCGTATAAACAGTAGATGTCACGGCACTAACAAACAATAACAAAGACGCTGAGTGTCAAACAGTGTCACGGCATTAAATGTCGCGACATTAGTGTCACCGAGTGTCGTCGTATAAACAGTAGATGTCACGGCACTACACAAACAATAACTAAGACGCTGAGTGTCAAACAGTGTCACGGCATTAAATGTCGCGACATTAGTGTCACCGAGTGTCGTCGTATAAACAGTAGATGTCACGGCACTACACAAACAATAACTAAGACGCTGAGTGTCAAACAGTGTCACGGCATTAAATGTCGCGACATTAGTGTCACCGAGTGTCGTCGTATAAACAGTAGATGTCACGGCACTACACAAACAATAACTAAGACGCTGAGTGTCAAACAGTGTCACGGCATTAAATGTCACGACATTAGTGTCACCGAGTGTCGTCGTATAAACAGTAGATGTCACGGCACTACACAAACAATAACTAAGACGCTGAGTGTCAAACAGTGTCACGGCATTAAATGTCGCGACATTAGTGTCACCGAGTGTCGTCGTATAAACAGTAGATGTCACGGCACTACACAAACAATAACTAAGACGCTGAGTGTCAAACAGTGTCACGGCATTAAATGTCACGACATTAGTGTCACCGAGTGTCGTCGTATAAACAGTAGATGTCACGGCACTACACAAACAATAACTAAGACGCTGAGTGTCAAACAGTGTCACGGCATTAAATGTCGCGACATTAGTGTCACCGAGTGTCGTCGTATAAACAGTAGATGTCACGGCACTACACAAACAATAACTAAGACGCTGAGTGTCAAACAGTGTCACGGCATTAAATGTCACGACATTAGTGTCATCGTGTGAACAAGGCTTTAGTATATGACCACGATCTTGAATCAAAAACCATTTTACTTAAGCTGTTTTTGTCATAAAAAGAAGCTAAATTTCAAATTTAAAGATTTTAGCGCAATTGATTATCGAGATATCGTCATGCTCAATGACTCATATAAATAAACCATTATCTTGAATCAAGATAAAGAGAATTGCTTGGTTTCCGCGGAAGGTGAGAGTCCAGGTTCGATTCCTCACCGGGGAGTAGTTATTTTTAAGGTAAATTTGGATAAAATGGAAAACACTGGACCAAGTAATGACTAAGTTAAGAGCGAGTTGTATGTCCGACGGATATTTAATCTTCATAATATATCTTCAATCAGATATATACATATGTTTAATATATGAGAGAGTTAGTGAGGTAAGGTCTGAAGAAAAAACTCGTTTACCAACTTTAACGTTTGCTTACTTAAATTTAATCGTATGTTTAATATTAATTTTCACACTAATTTCAATAAGAAACAATTTGTTCAGCAAGGAGTTAGCAAAGAAGACGAAATTTTACTGAAATAATATTTTGCTTACACTAAGATGATGTACTACTGCACAGTACCTTATAAGCCGAATATATCCTAGGATCACAACTAGAATAACAACTATACGAACTCGTCAGAAAATACAAATTTTAAATTAAAAACATCATTGCAATGATAGAGCATATTATTCTTTTAACGCAAAGAATCCCTCTCCAAGTATTTTTTTACTTTCTCATACAAAGAGGAAAGTATTGTGAAGGAGCGCAAATTATTCTATTTTGATGGATTTACACGTTTTGAGGTCCCCTGAGTCCAAAAAAGTGGTAAAAAATGTCTATATGTCGACTATCGTCTATCGTCTGTCGTGCAGAAGCCTGGAGCCTAAAATATAAGCCCGATTTTGACGAAATTGGGCTTGCATGTTAAGAAAAATCATACCCCGAGGTGAAATCGATAAATTAATTTTAGCTCTAAATTTGGGGGCGCTCCCACCCAAAAAAATCTGAAAAAAACATGAAAAATATTATTTCTCGAAAACGGTTCCGACAAGTTTGATTAAAAACTTATAAAATGTAGTCCATTTAAATACGAAAATAATTATGTAAGCCGTTTTCCTGTTAAAAATCTAGTTCCTGAGAAAATAGCTTAAAACGCGTACGGAGAGAGTCTGGTTTCGATTCCCCGCCCGGTAGTATTATTTTTATGACAGAGTTTGATGAAATGTTCAATAATAATTAAATGTACCTACGAAAACTCGAAAACTAATAAATGGAAATTATAAGTAATTATATGAACTCGTATATGAGAAATTCCGTTTGATTTGTCTCAGACAAATTTTTTTATTAAACATTTTTAATTAATAAATTATTATATGAGTCAAAACTGCATGTTCTTTTATATATGCAAGCATGCGTTAAATTCTACATCAAAGTGTAAAATGTATAACAACAAAGATGAAGAATGTTACATTCTTCATCCTTTTAAAAAAAAGTTAATACCTAGATAATGGAAAATGAAGCATTTCATGCATAAAATTTCACCATGATCGGAAAATTCCTCGGAGTAAGTAAGGCGATAACTTCCCAAGATAAGTTATCACATTATAATTCGTTTTTAAAAAAAAGAGGAAGCATGTGATGGATGGCATATAAGTCCCACGAGAAACAATTATAAGGAGCAGAAAATAATATTTGTGTACATTAAATGTTAGCATATTTTTTTTATTATTTTAGATATCGTTAAAGGGAAATGTTGTACAAGAGAATTTTGCATATTATCCATCTAAAGTTATTCTATCAGACATTTTCATATACATATCTTNTTTAGTTAATAAATTAAAAGATAATTGCTGAAAGATCTTAGTTTTATAACAAATAAACCCGTATGGAACGATTTGTTTTTTTTTGTTTTTGTTGAACTAACACTAGACCAACGATTGCAAGGCAAGAAAGACTTCCTGACAAATATTAAGTGTCAATTCCCCTAGCTATAGAATCCTTAGCAATCTTGGCTAAAATTGCAAACTACCCTAGTGATACCTACTCTAGTCCTACCTAGTAGGTAGATTCTTATTGTTAAACAACTGGAAACTAACGACTATCCGGCCCAAAGGACCACTAGTACTTCAGATAACCTTAAGGCATTAAATTCTGCCATACTCCTCATCACTCGGCTTTCATTTTATGTAAATTCCAGATTATGATTTATAAAAACATAACAATAAACATTAGGTTAAAGTGGTTAAGATTGGTAAAATACTTCAATAACAGAGAGATAAAAGAATATAAAGGACACTTTTGATCAAATAAATAATAACAGATCTCATTGTTTTATTTGATTTACTGACAAATAAACATTTTTATAATAATGGGAATACTAATAAACATATTTTATTTTTACAATATTACTAAATAGCGTGCCAATTAGTGTGGCACATAATTTCCTCAAGTACTTTAATGATGTTATGCTTTTACAAGCCATAATTGTATTATCTATTTAATTATTTTCCTCCTTGTTTTTAAAATTCGCCAAAATTGTTTTGATATTTTTCAGGAATAAAATAAAGATTAAAATTAGTAAAAGTTAAACAGTGTCATTTAAGCATTCTTACAAATTAGATGAGTGCTTTTAATAAGATAAAAGTATAAATAAATTTATGTTTATCTTAAATCAGTAAGTAGAAAGGATATGGAGATGCATAAAACTTAAAAATTGACTTTAGAATTATAGTTTTGAGAACTAAGATGAAATGTTTTGATTAAACGGGAGAACCAATTAAGTGCTGGAGTACCTCAGGGCAGTATTCTAGGACCTCTCCTTTACTCTATATATACTCATGACATTCCCCAGCATCCCTTAACAATCCTTGCCACTTTCGCAGATGACAAGGCAAATTAGAGGAAAGGAAATATAAACTTACTATGTATAAATGCTCCACTCTTCATCTCGAGCTCTATTTGGTTGATTCATTCGGTTTGTTTGTTTTTTATTGCTCATTCCTCTTTCCACCACGAAAAAAAAGATCTCCTCAGAGAGTGTCCAGACGAAAAAAAGAGGGGGTTTCAAAAGCAAGAGTTTCTTTCAGAAAAGTCCACCCTGAAGTCTGGCTGGGAGGAAAGGAACAAAGTTTACTATCATGGGAAATTCATAAGGGCAGCAGAGGGATAGCCCTTTGGGAGCAATAGGGGGTGGGGGGTGGGGCAAGAACTGAGGGATAGGGCCAAAGGGCCTGAGGAACTGTCTTCAACTCTGAAGGCAAAACAAAGACAAAGCACTACAACACACAATTCATGAACCAAACTTAGACCCCCCCCCCTCTCTAGATGAATGCCATATTTATCCACCATTAAACAAGAGAACCCGGCCATACTGTACTCCAAGTTCGTATTATTTTTAAGTTGAAAATCGAAAAGTTTGGTGGTTCAATACTGAATTTGAAGTAATAAATTTGAGATACTTTTAAAAAAAGGATGATTCAACTAAATAAATATTTTATTTAAAGATTTTTAAATCTCAAAATTCCATAAATTTATAAAAATATATATGATTAGTATCACTTAAATTTTACTTTTAAACGCTTCATTTTAGTTATTGAAAACTTATATTATGATCTAAACTCTAAACTTTAATGATAGGGAGGAAAAAAATCGTAAACAGAGAAAAATAGACCGCCGGGATTCGAACGGGCCTCCAATATTTCCAATGCAGTAGCTCTAACCAACTAAGCTACACTGGAGAATAATTTCCCCTGTCGTTAACGATACCTAGTCCCGAATTTAAGCTTTCAATTTTTCCACAAGTCTAGAAGTCAACATTTACTTCAATAGAACTAGACCGAGAGATAGTAATAGATTGTCGCAAATGTTGAGGACAGAGGAAATTATTCTCGAGTGTAACTAGTTGGTTAGAGTGCTGTACTGTAAATATAGGAGACCAGTGGATCGAATCCCGGCAAAATCCCGGAATAGAATCCGCGTTGGAGTCTATTTTTCTCTATGTGGAGTCTGTCTCGCGTAGTTAATAATAATTGTAATTTAAAACAAATTATAATTATTATTAACTACGGGAAACATACAGAGAAAAATAGACTCCAGCGACGGGATTTGAACCACGGGCCTCCAAATAATTATAATTTGTTTTAAAATAAGAATTAATAATTTCGGGAGGCGTATTATTCTCCTCATTTTCGTCATAATGACATACATCTCTCGTTGTTTTTTTCACAAAAAAGCTCGATTACTTTAATTCGAAGTTACTTTAATTAAACAAACAGCAAACTAGTTTTGGTTAATGCAAACAAACTCGCTAATTGTGCGATAAGCTGAAGAATTCCTCTTTTTTCCGACCTAGAGCGGAAAAAAGAAGAATTCATCACCTCATTATGAATGCGCATGCGAAATGAATACAGCTACGAAAAGAATCACTTTCTACGCATCTAAACAGAGATATAATGTTTATATTTCGTATCAATCGTAGATAAAAATATTTTATATCAGCCANGACCCCCCCCCCTCTCTAGATGAATGCCATATTTATCCACCATTAAACAAGAGAACCCGGCCATACTGTACTCCAAGTTCGTATTATTTTTAAGTTGAAAATCGAAAAGTTTGGTGGTTCAATACTGAATTTGAAGTAATAAATTTGAGATACTTTTAAAAAAAGGATGATTCAACTAAATAAATATTTTATTTAAAGATTCTTAAATCTCAAAATTCCATAAATTTATAAAAATATATATGATTAGTATCACTTAAATTTTACTTTTAAACGCTTCATTTTAGTTATTGAAAACTTATATTATGATCTAAACTCTAAACTTTAATGATAGGGAGGAAAAAAATCGTAAACAGAGAAAAATAGACCGCCGGGATTCGAACGGGCCTCCAATATTTCCAATGCAGTAGCTCTAACCAACTAAGCTACACTGGAGAATAATTTCCCCTGTCGTTAACGATACCTAGTCCCGAATTTAAGCTTTCAATTTTTCCACAAGTCTAGAAGTCAACATTTACTTCAATAGAACTAGACCGAGAGATAGTAATAGATTGTCGCAAATGTTGAGGACAGAGGAAATTATTCTCGAGTGTAACTAGTTGGTTAGAGTGCTGTACTGTAAATATAGGAGGCCAGTGGATCGAATCCCGGCAAAATCCCGGAATAGAATCCGCGTTGGAGTCTATTTTTCTCTATGTGGAGTCTGTCTCGCGTAGTTAATAATAATTATAATTTAAAACAAATTATAATTATTATTAACTACGGGAAACATACAGAGAAAAATAGACTCCAGCGACGGGATTTGAACCACGGGCCTCTAAATAATTATAATTTGATTTAAAATAAGAATTAATTATTTCGGGAGGCGTATTATTCTCCTCATTTTCGTCATAATGACATACATCTCTCGTTGTTTTTTTCACAAAAAAACTCGATTACTTTAATTCGAAGTTACTTTAATTAAACAAACAGCAAACTAGTTTTGGTTAATGCAAACAAACTCGCTAATTGTGCGATAAGCTGAAGAATTCCTCTTTTTTCCGACCTAGAGCGGAAAAAAGAAGAATTCATCACCTCATTATGAATGCGCATGCGAAATGAATACAGCTACGAAAAGAATCACTTTCTACGCATCTAAACAGAGATATAATGTTTATATTTCGTATCAATCGTAGATAAAAATATTTTATATCAGCCATGACCGTTAGCTTATATAAGAAAACTATTTACGTGGAACGGTAAAAATGAGATTTTTATAAGGCTTGGCTGTTTGCCGTAAGGTTTTATATTACAGTAATTATCTGTCGACGTTACACATTTACTTCTTACTTTGTCTTTCTTTAATTTAATTTAATTAAAGCGTTGATATTTTTTGACAAAATGGCGAGGAAAATAAGACAATTTACACAAGTTTTATAAATATTTGTAATGTTCTTTTTAATACCTTTCATTTGATACCCCACTCAAAAGTCGTGTGACATAAATTATACGCCATATTGGATTCAAAGTTAATCAGATCAAATTTCTATTCTTATTTTTTCTTTGGCCCAGCAGATCATCATATTTTGCATATCTGTTTTTATTTTTCGTGATAGCAGAAATATAATTTTAGAGGGAAGATGCAACATTTTTATGTATTTCGACAAAATAGCACGAAAAATTAAGCACAGTTCACGAGTGTTAAATATTTTTTGTAATCTACTCTTTAATACCTCTCATTTGGTACTCCACCGAAAAAAAAAAAATCACGTGACATGAATTATTCGCCATTTTGGATTTGAACAGTTGATAATTTTGAGTTCGCTATATTTTTCCTGTACGCGCGTCAAAGCCATCTTTAATACTACAAAGTTTAACGTTTCTATCTCTTTTAGTGCAAAATTTATTGGAAACGTACAGAGTGACGGACAGACACTGGAACGAAAATATTTTGGGTTTCTTTTTATTTATTTTACCCAGGAAATCCTATAAAGGAAAATTTCCAGACCTGCTTGAAGGTGACAGAGAGAATATTCTGAATTGCATATTCTTTAAATATTATCATAAATAAATTTAAAGGGTTCAAAGAAACTGTCTCTCCATCAAGAAAAAAAGTAATTGTTTATTTATGAAAGCAGCTTTCATCTTAATGATCAAAAGCAGGAGTTTATCTTGTTTTATTTGAAACTTTACGATGACCTTCATTGACGCTTTAATTCCTGTTAAAATTAAGTAACTTGTTTGTTAAAGATAATAATTATGTACTAAACGTTAAACATAATCCTTCCACGCGGACTATGAATGACAACGACGACGACGCACCTCTAAATGACTTATAACGTTAAATATTAATGTGCCATAAGCTGGGATCGAACCCGGGGCTGCTGGAAGTAAGCCAGATACTAAACCATTTGCGCCATACCTATGTAACGAATATCAGAGCAATAACTTCCTATTTAAATGTTTTAATTATAACTGCATAAAACTTACTATGTATTTAAACAGTAAATATCTCTTTAAATATCTATTTTTATAACTAATTATCTCTCAGCTCTTTTTCTCAACCATATTTATTATTCTGCCCGTTACCGCGGGCCTAACGGCTAGTATGAATATAGTCCAGTCAACGAATGCTCAAGAATGGTTTGTAGGCAGACTTTTTGATATATTTTGTTTTATTTTTGGGATGTGTTTGGAGATGATTATACCAAAAGTCCCCAGCCCTAGGGTCAGTGCTAACTCCGTGGCGAGGCAAAATGTGTCCCTTTTTTTGGTTCTTTGTGAAACAGTGT
>KZ651603.1:198122-212218 GCA_001010745.2 Gerris buenoi | reverse complement strand
AGAGAGGTACATTCGTGCCAAATTTCAACTCGATCAGGACCATTTTCGATTTATTAAGATTTTTTTTAAATTTTTGCTGACTAAGCAAACTGGGTTCAAGATGGCGGAAAAAGTTGATTTTCCGGGCGGCACAACTACAGGTTAGGACTGATTTTTCTGCCTAGTTTCAACTCTCTAGGTTAAATACCTTGGGCGCTACGATGATAACACACATACATACACATATACACACATACATACGTCATGCTGAAAACCACTCAGGAGCTCTTAAAAACACCTAAAACGGATAATACCGATGAAATCTCGAAAAAAAAAAAAATATTGTTTTTTGGTGAAAACAATACTTTTCCTACTATTAGTAGTGAGGAAAAGTAAAAACAGAAACAGTGAGGTTTAATGTTGTAAGACATGTTTTAAACATTGTTGTCGGATGAGTATTTAAAGAAAAGAAAACTAAACAAAGATTTACAAATCAAGGCCCTTTCCTTTCTTTTCCAATATACTTGATAAAGAACCAAGTAAGGCTCAAAAGCTTGTATTTTTATATTAATAGACCAATCCGTTATAAATATATAATTTTAAAAATTATAACTCAATTTCTAGCTATTGGCCATATCTAGAAATTGAGTATACTTTTTATTTTACCCGTAATGGATCCATCTACAAACACATAGAAGATAAGAAAGGGTACTCGTAGAAATTTTTTGTAAAAATTATAAAGTTATATAATTGTAAATTTATTAATAAGTTAATAAGGAGGCATTGGATGACAGCAGAGCAAACTGCAGAATTAAACACTTCTAACATTAACAGCTCCATATAAAACGCAAACCCTATAACTGTTCAGCAAATATTTGCTGCTGTTGATTGACAATTTCATAATTTTTCAATGCTTTTGGGCTTATTTAAGTAAAGCACCACCAAATCTGAACGAATATGTAAATTTGCACAGATTCAGCCTTAGTAAAAGAGTCAGATAAACATGGTTATAGTTAACATCTTTTACATAATCGAGTAGTGTCCCGACAACGGGCGACGGCGACGACTCACCTCTAAATGATTTATAACGTTAAACATTGATGAGCCATAAGCTGGGATTGAACCAGTGGCCTCCAACATATGAGGCGGGTCCTCCACCAGTGAGCCACGCCCTTGCACTAAAGCTACGTATAAAACTTACTATTTAAATTATAACTAGCTCTTTTTTAACCATATTTATTCTGCCCGTTGCCGGCATAACGGCTAGTGGGGTAATAATGTGTTTCATGTTATTTCCTTTTAGGTAACTAAAATATTGTGTTTTACTGTTATAATTATAGGATATTTTTTTTAAAGTAAATATCCTCATTTATAACTCTTTTTTTGTGAGATATCTATAGAGATAGACTTTTAAAAAATGTACTCCAAAAATATATAATGGTAAAATAATATGAATGGATCAAATTTTAAAATTCTGTAGAAATTTAACTTTAAACATAGATTTGAAATTTGTTTTAGGCGGGTTTTGGGGTTTGACCCTTCAATTTTGACGTAAAGTGTCTTTAAAAGCGTTAAATATATTTTTAAACATAAATTATGTACGTTTTATACTACGTCTTTAAATTTTCTGCCATAAATCATAAATTTGTAACCTGTCAAAATGAAGATTGTAAATATGGGACATGCCAAAACAAATAAAATAACTTGCGGATTTTTTCCGAACTAACTTTCCATACAGCACAGTTTGCTAAAAACGAATTAAATTTTGCTGAAAGATGGATAAAAGTATTAAAATAATGCATTGTCGTCGTGTTCTGAGCTATTCTAAAAGTTTCAAATGTCTAGCTACTCGGGAAGTTAGTTAAACATCGATTGCAAGATTTGTACTGGACAAACAAACAAACAAGAAAGCAAGCTAACAAAAGCGTAGTAAAATAAGAGTTTGATTACATTGTACTTGTTGTAGGCGCTTGAAAATGACTCGAATAGAGTCGAAATGTAGCAGAATTACGAAAGAGAATCTTCCTTATTTTACGACCCAAAAGGACCCATAGCCTTCGAGTATTAATAGTTATTTATGCACCTAGGGAGTAAAGTAAGCCATTATTCCCGAAGCAGAAGTAACCATGGTCCCAAAATCCCGAGGCGCAGCCGAGGGAGATAATTATCACAAAGGGAATAATGGCACTTTACTCACGAGGTGTTACATACAATATTTTATCTCCAGTAGGAAGTAAATACACATTTTAGTCCATTGCACAGTTTTTATTTATTATTTTAATAAATAACAATAATAATTAGCACTTTTAATAGCAGATATAAGAGCTTCAATATTAAAAACAAATAAGAATTGGAATTAAACTCAAATAGAAGGTTACATAGACGCAGGTTTTAAACATATAGATAAATATGGTCGTGAAAGCAGTGACGCCAACCTGATTTCAACAACTTCATTACATTAACCATTCATTTTCTACTATTTATAATTAAGTAATAATTAAGTTGCAATCTTTACTTTTTCGCCCTACTTTACTTTTTCACCCTACTTTTTACTTTTTCTCTCTACATTTTGAGTTCAGGGAAGAAAAGACCTGCTTTAGTCCCTCTAAACTAATCCAAAATCATAACTTTTTCTTCCAACTGGAGATAAATATTATAAGCACACAACAAACTAGGAAAAAATGTTAACACTATTTATGAAAAATGTTAGAATTTTCTCAGATGTTCCTTACCAAAATATCGAAGATACCAAAGTATGTGGAGAAAACGAAAGACAAAAAAGATACGTGATCTTTTTTTTTTTTTAGGAGTTCCAAGCTTATTATACGTGCTTACGGTATGAAAAAAATCAAGATATCGGGATTTGCTAGAGGGAAAAAGGCTATGTCAGGGGGAAAAAAAGACATGGGAAGAAGTAAAGGGTGGAGGTACAAGAGTACGTCACACAGTTGGAGTTAGATAGATATTGGAAAATGTTAATGAAATCCAGACTTGGAGAAAGAAAAAAAAAATGTGTGAGGCAGCACAGAGGGTTTGGAGGCTCCATTCCAGTTCACATCTCATCTCTAACTCTAACCCACACCACCAGACAGCGCTTTTCTTCATTTCCACGCCAAAAAAAACACCCTCTTCTCACACCACCGAAAAACCAAGTCCCGTTGTTAAATTTCAAACTCTCTAACCCATAACAATTCGACCCTAACAACGCACCAAATCAACTCTGTAATAACTACACGCCCCCCTTCCAATGGTTTTTCATCCCAGAGTAACAGAAAGGACAGAAAAAGAATTAACAATAGAAAATACCCTTTATCGAATGATCCTCTTTTGTTAACCTAATAATCGTTTTTGATCATTATAAAAAAAAGCTATTTTGAAAAACAAATTTTCGATTTGGGAAAATTCAAATAATTTTTATTTCTTTACTAATTTGTTTTTTTGTTTTTTTTTCTAAAATGTAATTACAAGACTCAATTTAGTTCTAAATATACACTAAAAAATAAACGATTTTCATTGTATGTAACGATTTTCTTCGTACAGCTAGTTTTATTATTTTCATTTAAAAGTTTTTTTCTTTGACTTTAATTTCTCATGTACGTACTAAAAGGTAATTCCCTTGCCTTAGGCACATAGCAGAAATCAAACTATAGCTGATAAGTTATCAGCAATAGTTTATTTTTTCTCTGTGTTATCACTGATAACACTGAAGTGATAGTTGGCGAAGGAGAGAAGGTTTCTATAATATTGTTGTTAGGATGAACTTGATAAGAAATATCACAGAAAAAAATGCCCTCTACATCCAGAATTGAGTTAGGGGCAATTGTCCAAGGTACTGCATAACTATACAGACGTAACTATACAGAAATATGGTTGTAAATTCGCAAAAAATGTTTTGAGGTTTTGCTGGCTTTAAGGGGAAAAGGCATGTTTAAGAAAATGTTCATGTTTTAAGACCCCCTGAGTTCAAAAAAGTGGTGGACCGAAGTTCCTTGTAGCACATTACAGCATCTGGAGCCCAGGAATAAATACTAAAAAAGCGCCCGTCACAAAACCGACCGATGATGACAACTTGAATAAAAGGTGACCGATTTCAACTAAATCGGTCATGAGTTAGTTGGACAACGTTATCCACGATTATTTTTTCATTAAATATTTTTTGCAAGAAGCTCGCTTCAATATTCAAACAGTTAGTTACTTTTAATTTTGTCTCTTTTCTAACTCCACCATGTATAAGTACTTAAGCATCGTATACTTAGCAATGTAAGTTTATAATTTATATTGAATGAAAAGCGAAAGAACTTTGCTCCTAACGGGGTCCCGCAACACCACACGTATTTTCAAAATATCCCTGTGTTCTGTAAAGAGGCACAATAGGGATTATTACACTAGCCTTTGCTGCATGTTCTTGGTGCAAATAGATTAGATTTTAGGGAAAAATATAGAAGCTTTTATATAATCGAGTAGTGTCCCGACGGGCGACGATGCACCTCTAAATGATTTATAACGTTAAAAATTGATGAGCCATAAGCTGGGATTGAACCAGTGACCTCTAGAATCTGGTCCAAGTGCTCTAACATTGCGCCATTAGCAATTTAACAAATATCAGAGCATAAAACTTACTATTTAAAGAGTAAATATATCTATTTAAATATCTATTTTAATAATAACTAATTATCTCTCAGCTCTTTTTCTCAACCATATTAATTATTCTGCCCGTTATCACGGGCATAACGGCTAGCCTTTTATATAATCGACGACGACAACGACAACTCACCTCTAAATGATTTATAACGTTAAAAATTGATGCGCCATAAGCTGGAATCGAACCCGGGGCTACTGGATGTAAGCCAGATACTAAACCATTTGCGCCATACCTATATAACGAATATCGGAGCACAAAGCTTCCTATTTAAATGTTTTAATTTTAATTACCTATAACTGCATAAAACTTACTACTTAAACAGTAAATATCTCTTTAAATATCTATTTTAATTATAACTAATTATCTCTCAGCTCTTTTTCTAAACCATATTTATTATTCTGCCCGTTACCGCGGGCCTAACGGCTAGTTATTTATAAGACATTAAAACATTGAAACGGATACCAAGTAAACCGGGAGGAAAAAGTATACGCTGAGAAATGAGAAACATGCAACTCCGTTAGAGTTAACATGGTTAAAAGCAGTTGCATTCAGTAGAACAAATATACAGAGAAAACAATGCTCTCAATAAATCAAATCCAAACAAGCAAGAACAAGAGGAATCGAACCGAGTTTGCGAGGGCCAAGTAATTAAGATTTATCTTAATCTCGAATTGGGCCGAGAGGAACAAGGCATTCCCTGGACGGGGAACATTTGGTAATGAGCCGGTCCACAAGCCGGTAATCTACAAATCATTGTGACCAGATTAACTCCCGGCTCGGGGCTCTGATTATAGCTGTCAATCCGCTACTTAATCATTCAGGGTTCTCCGCAGCTGAATAATATTATCCGCAATCTCCAAGATTCTTGTTCCATGCAGAACTGTCCAACAAACTGATTCCATTAGCCTACGCAACGCTACCGATAGATTAATCAACAGTATATCACACAGAGACAGTATAATTTAACATCAGACTAATCTATTAAATATTATTTAAATATAAATAATTGCAAGATAAAAAGAACTTTTTATATACAGAACTGTCCAACAAACTGATTCCATTAGCCTACGCAACGCTACCGATAGATTAATCAACAGTATATCACACAGAGACAGTATAATTTAACATCTGACTAATCTATTAAATATTATTTAAATATAAATAATTGCAAGATAAAAAGAACTTTTTATATACTACGTTTTAAAATTTTCTGTCATAAATCATAAATTTGTAACCCATCAAAATGAATAGTGTAGGTAAATATGGATATGTCAAAACAAATAAAATAACTTTGGGATTTTTCCCGAACTAACTTTCCATACAACAAATTTGGTGAAAACAAATTAAATTTTTCTGAAAGATGGCTAAAAGTATTAAAAGAATGAATTTTTCATCCTGTTCTGAGCTATTCTAAAAGTGTCTAGCTACTCGGGAAGTAAGTTAAAAATCGATTGCAAGATTTGTACTGGGACAAACAAAGAAACAAACAAGAAAGCAAGCTAATAAAAACGTAGTAAAAAATAGGGCAGGATTTCAATTATAGAATGCCAAAAATGATCGATTTAGTATCAACTTTAAGAATTCTGATAAATGAAGAAATAGTGTCATTCTAATAAAAAGTACACCACTTCAAAACCACAAACTTATCTTAAAATAGTCTGCCGATTAGTGTGGCACATAGCTTCTTCCTTATTTCTTATACTTTAATGATTTTATGATTTTACAACCTATTATTGGAATACGTTGAAGTCAGCACCTTTGTATTAGAAATATTAATATGCTAGATGGGTCTTAATATAATTAAAAGATTACTCTTTTCATATTGATTAAGAGACGTTTCTTATAAGGTCATCATCATTCATCAATTATAGATTTTGTACAATGGAAGTCATAATATCAGTAAGAGAGCGTCATTATAAAAATAAAATATTTTGATAACATAATGTAAAATTAATTTTAAAATTTCCCTATGGGATATAATTCTGTTAAAATTTCCCTATGGGATATAATTGTGTTAAAATTTCCCTATGGGATATAATCCTGTTAAAATTTCCCTATGGGATATAATTCTGCTAAAATTTCCCTATGGGATATAATTGTGTTAAAATTTCCATATGGGATATAATTCTGTTAAAATTTCCCTATGGGATATAATTCTGCTAAAATTTCCCTATGGGATATAATTGTGTTAAAATTTCCCTATGGGATATAATTCTGTTAAAATTTCCCTATGGGATATAATTCTGTTAAAATTTCCCTATGGGATATAATTCTGTACAATAATAACAGAACAATACTAACAGAAAAATAAAAAGGGCCGAAACGTTTGTAACCAATATGAAATATGAAATATTAATGTTTTAAAATCACACCTTAAGATCCATAACCTATTATTGTCAAATTTATTCATTTAATCCCTAATTCATTTATCCCCCCCCCCCGGTTTTTAAATCTGTCTGTGAGCAGAGACGGTTGAATTTAAGCTGGAGCTATCTGCGGGCTACATTCGATAAGATATTTAAATTTCATAAATTCAAATAAATGCTTATAAAGATAAGGGTCTAAATAAATGCATGTTTGCACGCATGTGTGTAAGAGAAAATAAATAGCCACAGAAGGTTAAAACGATTATAGGACCAACAATGAGGTAAATATGACCTACAATTTAAATTTAATTAAAATCGAGTAGTATTTAAGATATGTTGGTTCGCAAAATTACGCATCAGACAGACAAGGAACCAAAAATTATACTTGATGATTGAAACGGATTTCTGTCTTGGCATTTTTGAAATC
This sequence comes from Gerris buenoi, assembly GCA_001010745.2. Taxonomy (NCBI): domain Eukaryota; kingdom Metazoa; phylum Arthropoda; class Insecta; order Hemiptera; family Gerridae; genus Gerris; species Gerris buenoi. The sequence continues at coordinate 204,804 of KZ651603.1, read as the reverse complement.
GGAGTAAAAAAACAATTACAGTCTATAAGATTAGAGTTGGCACAATCAAAAGGCGGGAAAATTTTGAGGGAAACGATTCTAATGGTCCCCCATGTTGAATGCAACTTCAGAAAAAAAATGCTCTACTCTACCCCTGTCCCACAAAAAAAAATATAACATGGCAACACTGATTTTCCCTTTTTATAACCCCAAAACTACCTCCACGTTTGTTGTTTCCCGCCTTTGATTGTGCCAACTCTAATCTTATAGACTGTAGTTAGATTTCAGGCTTCTGCGCCCATTGCCTTAAGCATGTTCACAGATATGAGATCACATAGCTTCTTCCGGTAAGCTCGGAAGCAAAATAAAATCTTAAAACATAAAAGAAAAAGTTATTAAAACGTAAATTAAAATGCAAATTTAACTGTAAATACATTTTACTAATAATACAAGTAATTTAAATAACAAAATAAGACGTTCTTATAACTTAATAATAGAATAATTTTAGTGCAGCATCAAAGGAGAACGAGATTGCAATGTTTTACATAAGCCTAAGTAGTAAGTCAGCATAAAAAGATCTAGACTTAACAATTCCCATGGTTTCATTTTCTTATAAGCTAACCTTGCACAACACAATGGCGACACTTATAATCACTTATCAACATCATGAGTTTTAGAACATAGAAAGAAATCCAGTTTAATGATCATGATGGACCAGATGGAATAATTAAGTCTCGACATGATTTGTCTAGAAATTATAGAGCATACACGGTTGTTCAAGATTTTATTATATTTTTGTAGTTCTAAGCACATAAAAAATATTGGATTCAAGATCTATTGCCTCGTATATATTTGGTGAAATCATAACACATAAATCTATCAAATAAATAAAGTACCTATAGTTACCCAATAACGCCATTAACAGAACTGAATACAAGATTTTTTTTTTTTTTCAATTCATTTAGGGAAAACCTAGAATTATTTTTATGTCTCTTTAACATTTATTATTCCTTTTTGTAAAATCTACTGACGGAGTAAATTAATACGGGATCATATGAGGGCTACATTTAACTCCATTTATTCAAAATCGGGTGAGTAAATTTTAAAATATATAGTTGCTAATAAAAAACATATCTGTGAACATGCCGAAGGCAATGGACGCCGAAGTTTGAAATATAAATTTTATAATAATCGGACGACTAATTGCTTCCGAGCTTACCGAAGTTAACTGAAGCTATGTGATCTTCTATTCTAATGAACGAAAAATGTTAAGATCTCTCATTTCAAAATTCTAAGACAGATATCCTTTTGAGGCATCAGGGAACATTTAGTTCCGTGTCTGTCTGTCGGTTGTCGCTCAATTTTTACGAGCCAACTTATCTTAAAAAAAAAAACACATCCGATTTCATTGAAGTTTGTATGGTAGGTCATATATAGCTTATTGTTGGTCCCATATAAGTTTCAACTTCATGCGCCCATTTGTTTCTCTTCCACATGCGCACAAACAAACATTTATTTACACATCTAGATCTTCAAAAGTAATCATCTGATTTTTATAAAATTTGGATAGTTAGTCAAAAGTAGACCGCAGATAGGCCTCAGATTAATTCGATCCGTCTGCGCTCTTTAACTTTTGCTTAATTTTTACTTTAATTCATTTTAAAAATAAATTATTTATTTATTAAACCGAACCTCACTAATTGTAATCCTAATAAATAAAGTACATTATAAGATGCGAGGAAGCTATGCACCACACTAATTGACAGTCTATTTTTAAGATAAGATGATTCGCAAATAAAGTTGACAGAACGAGTCCAAAAATGTTCCATGATGTCTAATGTCTTAATCAGATTTCTCATTCAAGGAATTTTTGATTTCGAAAACATAAAAATGTTTGTTCTTCAAATTGATAGCAATGCTTCCTTTACCTCAAGGAATATTTGAATTCGAAGACATAAAAATGTTTGTTCTTCAAATTGGTAGCAATGCTTCCTATACCTCAAGGAATATTTGAATTCGAAGACATAAAAATGTTTGTTCTTCTTTACCTTCTTTGTTTGTTCTTCTTTACAACTTTACCTTTAGTAAGGGAAGCAAACATAATAAACAAATATTATAACTATGTTCAACTAATACAGGTAGATTTGATAGCGTTTTAACTTAAATAACATGATTTATAATATCAGGGCTACTACATTTAATACTGAGCATGACTAAAGATCCAAAATAATTTCGATTCCGCATGTAATGTTACAGAAGAATCAATTCTAAGTAATATTTATCCAATGATGCTATGTTAAGGTATTGAAGAGGGTGCAGTCCCCCTGGAAAGGCAGCGGGAGGGCAGTGGTATGAGTCAGACGTCTTAGTAAGCCCAAGCCGAGCCAAGGGGTACAGTACACTATTTATAGGTCCAGTCGAAATTCAGACTTGGCCGCCTAGCCAAGCCTCTACCAACAGAAACCATTTCTAAATATAAAACTACCAGCCCCTTCTCCCCAACCATTACTGATATTACATATCTCTTCCAATTTAAATTAAACATCCCAACTCAAACTATAACAAATATAAAAAATGTTTGTTCTTCAAATTGGTAGCAATGCTTCCTTTACCTCAAGGAATATTTGAATTCGAAGACATAAAAAATCACATAGCTTCTTCCGGTAAGCTCGGAAGCAAAATAAAATCTTAAAACATAAAAGAAAAAGTTATTAAAACGTAAATTAAAATGCAAATTTAACTGTAAATACATTTTACTAATAATACAAGTAATTTAAATAACAAAATAAGACGTTCTTATAACTTAATAATAGAATAATTTTAGTGCAGCATCAAAGGAGAACGAGATTGCAATGTTTTACATAAGCCTAAGTAGTAAGTCAGCATAAAAAGATCTAGACTTAACAATTCCCATGGTTTCATTTTCTTATAAGCTAACCTTGCACAACACAATGGCGACACTTATAATCACTTATCAACATCATGAGTTTTAGAACATAGAAAGAAATCCAGTTTAATGATCATGATGGACCAGATGGAATAATTAAGTCTCGACATGATTTGTCTAGAAATTATAGAGCATACACGGTTGTTCAAGATTTTATTATATTTTTGTAGTTCTAAGCACATAAAAAATATTGGATTCAAGATCTATTGCCTCGTATATATTTGGTGAAATCATAACACATAAATCTATCAAATAAATAAAGTACCTATAGTTACCCAATAACGCCATTAACAGAACTGAATACAAGATTTTTTTTTTTTTTCAATTCATTGAGGGAAAACCTAGAATTATTTTTATGTCTCTTTAACATTTATTATTCCTTTTTGTAAAATCTACTGACGGAGTAAATTAATACGGGATCATATGAGGGCTACATTTAACTCCATTTATTCAAAATCGGATGAGTAAATTNGGTAAGAGCACCTACGGATTAATAGGAGGTCCCGTGGTTCGAGTCCCGGTGCGGGGGTCTAATTTTCTCTGTATGTCTCCCGTAGTTATTGATAATTGTAATTTGAATTATTTAAAATTTAATCTTTCCGTAGTATGAAAACTACCAACAACTTAAAAATTGAATTGATAATTTACCTTCAAATAAGTATATTTGCAACATTGGTAATGTTTAAAAAAAAAAAGGATGATAGACATCACAAACTATTCGATGGATATTGTCATAAAACACTTTCAAAATTATATTTCCCGCAAACTCTTCAAAATAAAATTTCAGTTACAAATGTGTATAATACTTAAAACAATGTAATATTTAGATTACAAAAGAGTAACTTATCATATAATATGCTATTTTACTTATAAAATAATATTGAATCTAATTTAAAATGTAAAATGGACGATTTTTATTTGTATTTTACTACGTTTTTATTAGCTTGCTTTCTTGTTTGTTTATTTGTCCAGTAAAAATCTTACAAGCGATTTTTAAATAACTTCCTGAGTAGCTAGACATTTGAAACTTTAAGAATAGCTCAGGAACACAATGACAATGCATTATATTAAAACTTTTATCCATCTTTCAGCAAAATTGAAATCGTTTTTAGCAAATTGTGCTGCATGAAAAGTTAGTTCGGAAAAAATCCGCAAGTTATTTTATTTGTTTTGACATATCCCATATTTATAATCTTCATTTTGACAGGTTTCAAATTTATAATTATGACAGAAAATTAAAAAACGTAGTAGGTATATAAGTTCTTTTTATCTTGCAATTATTTAAATTAAACTCAAAACCTAAAATATAAACTAATAAACTAAGAGTGAATAAAATTTAAAATATAAAATGGACGAAACTCAAAACCTAGAATATACATATTTTAAAAATATTAACTGATAAACTTGTAAATATAATTAAATTTAACTTATTTTAATAATTAATTATAAACTAAATCAATTCATATAATCACTTAATAAGAGTATTTTAATTTAAGTCTGTTATTTTCTACCATAATTGCATACATCTAAAAAAATATACAACATATTGTACTACAAGGAGTTTGATTATTAAATTATTTGTTAAGGCATGTTCGATAGTTAGGTCGAGCACAAGCGATTATCATACATTATAGACACATGCACTGTTCATACAGATAAAGTACTTTATGTACAATTGTTTTTTAAAGTACTTTATGTACAATTGTTTTTTTAAAGTACTTTATGTACAATTTTTTTTTTAAAGTACTTTATGTACAATTGTTTTTTTAAGGTACATTATGTACAATTGTTTTTGTTATATTTGTGGAAGAGGATCAAATTCTCTCATTAAACAAAAAAGTGAATAAAATTATCGTTGGAAAGCTTAGAAAATTGCCCAAAAGAAAAGTAATCCTAATTCCTTTAATTCAGATTAGCATTTGATGAGTACTCATTTTTATCGAAATTATTGAGAATTTTTTTATTATTTTATTTTTTTGGTGGTGGCAAAACTTAATAACCAGTGTAGCTGCATTAAGTACACTTTNATTTAAATAATAATAATTATAATAAAATAATTTCATCGAATCTTGCTTAGGGGTACCATGTATTATGTTATGATAATACATGTATAATAATACACTTATTTTTTACACTTAATATGGTATCTAGTAATGTTACACGTAACACGTGGAGGATAAAGAGAGATTAGCTCTAATGATCTCAATTATTATTATTGAGTCTTTGCTTTATTATTTATTTAAATATTTAAACTTTTATCTAATAAATAGATAAATAGCCTTTGTTACCATATCAATGCGTCAATAAGGAACCAGGACATGCTATTTCTATAATTAGTTTAAAAAAATAAACGATAATGATATCCAAATAAACGATATTGTAGTATCGTTTATCGTTTATGGAAGAGATTAAATAGATCCAGCTCTGAATCACATTCAGCTGAAAATTTCCTATAATCTTTGATAATACACTACTATCGAAGTACTCTAAACAAATAATTGTTTACTGATGAAAAATACAATAAAAATAAAACCAAGAATAGGTAACACTATCAGTTTTAAAATGTTTAAAAAAAATCTATATCCGTTAAAATTACTATTGTTATGAAAGATGATATTGAATATAACATAGTGCAAATTATTAATATGGTTTAACATAAATAAATATTAAAATGTTAAACGAACATATTATACAATATAAAATTGAAAAAAAGGTATAATAGGATCATTCTTTAATTTAAAGATTGTATAAAACGATTTACGTAATGACAGGTTATAAATTTAGAGAGGGGATGGTTGGTTGCAGGTGTAATGGGATTTGATCAACTCCACCACATTTCTTAAGTTAATTTTCTGGAAGGTGGGTTGAGGAAATTGGATCGATATCTGTGAGAAGTGGAATAAGAGCATTTTACAATTTTACTATACTGATACTGAATAAGAAAATCAACGTTAAAATTCTTCTTGAATCATGGGAATCGCGTAGGAAGTAAGCTTAGAATCATAAAGATTCATCACTTAGAGCCTACCGTACTAAAAATAAACCTGATCTAATACCTGTAAAATCCAGTTAAACTCAAGAATATTGGATTACGATAGAGTCGTAATAAAATTAAACATCACTTGATCGAGAATAGAAGTATTTATGAAAGAAGAACTTAAGTTATCTATGTATATAAAATCCAAATACCACTCACTGACTGACTGACTGACACATCACGATATCTCTAAAACCACATGACCTACGACCATGAAATTTTGTAGGTGTGTTCCTCTTACCTCCTAGGTGCTCGCTAAGAAATATTTTTAAAATCCGCCACCATGATTCAAGATGGCGGCCATTTATATACAAAATTCGACAAGACGATATCTCGGAAACCAATTGCACTAGAACCTTGAAATTTAGAAGTTAGCTTCCATATATCAAATTAGTAACTTTAGATAAATGTTTAATCAATCGGGCATTTTGATTTAAGATGGCGGCCATACATATATAACAGTCTACGTATGTGTGCATGTTCTTTATACAAATCTACAGCTTTAGTCCGATCTCGATGAAAATTTGCACACTTGACCTTCAAAGCAAGGGGAAAATCACCGTCTACATGAATATTCAAAATTTTAATTTTGGTACACAGTGGTACGGGGTACAAATGTTAAAGTAATGAATATCCTTCATGATGCATGTCGTTGAAAAGCTCTTTAAGAGGACAGTAATTGTTGTTATGTACAGTTTTATCATATTTTCACTTAGGAG
>KZ651603.1:171920-196508 GCA_001010745.2 Gerris buenoi | reverse complement strand
AATAATAAGTTTAATGCATGGAGTTTCATAACAATGGCATGGCCTAGTGGTAGCGTTTTCGCCTGACGCACAGGAGGTCACTGGTTCAATCCCAGCTTATGACTAATCAATTTTTAACGTTATAAATCATTTAGAGGTGAGTCGTCGCCCGTCGGGACACTACTCGATTATATAAAAGATTACATTTCAAAATGAAACAAAAGAAATAGCCTGCCAATTAGTGTGGCACATAGCTTCCACGCGTCCTATTATTGGACGAATTATTACTAAGTGCGATGGAACTATGTACTTCTCTTTCGATTCCCATTGAGGTTACATTTAACATTCATCTTTAAATAATGCATATAAATAAACTCATACGCTCAGATGGTTTCCAATTAATATATAGGACTATCTGTGGGCTACTTGAAACAAACCATCCCAATTTCTTTAAAAATCAGATGAGTACTTTTGAAGATATAGTTCTTGCGGTAAGTAATCAAAGAAATGCATATGGGTCTAAGAATAGGCTTATTATGACCTACCATAAGAATTTCATCAAAATTGGACGAATATTTTCTAAGATATGTTGGTTCTATAAAATTGTTGACTGATCTTAGTTAATATTCCTAATTACAAAATTTAAACTTAGTGTTGTACATATAGCTTCCTCCCGTCCCATTTCTTTTTTACTTTTCCTCACTACTAATAGTAGGAAAAGTATTGTTTTCCCCAAAAAAAATTTTTTCTCGAGATTTCAACGGAATTATCCGTTTTAGGTGTTTTTAAGACCTCCTGAGTGGTTTTCAGCATGACGTATGTATGTGTGTACGTGTGTATGTGTGTTATCATCGTAGCGCCCAAGGTATTTAACCTAGAGAGTTGAAACTTGGCAGAAAAATCAGTCCTAACCTGTAGTTGTGCCGCCCGGAAAATCAACTTTTTCCGCCATCTTGAACCCAGTTTGCTTAGTCAGCAAAAATTTAAAAAAATCGTAATAAATCGAAAATGGTCCTGATCGAGTTGAAATTTGGCACGAATGTACCTCTCTGTATGACAAACAAGCCCGCCAAATTTCATTTTGATATTGGCCGCCATTTTGAAGTTATAAATTTTTGAATTTTTAAACTTTGACGGTTAATAATACTGAAATTACATATAGGTTTTTGACTTATAGCATATCGTTGGAACCGGAAAAAATTAAGGAACAAATATAAAAAAACCCGATGAAATTCTATTAATTAGTTTAAAAGTTATAAGTGAATATAATTATTTATTAGTGCGATAATTTTGATGACGTCAAAGTTTGTTTACATCTGTCAAAATACCGCCAAACTTCAAATAATTAAATAAAATATAGGTATTAAAAATAAGGTTTTTTTTAAAAAAAAGAATGATATTAAATCAGTTAGTTTAGAACGGTCACCCATCCAAGTACTGACCACGTCCAATGCTGCTCCCTCCTGCTGCGAAGCAGCAAGAGAGGCCATTTTAGTGGCCTCTGAAGTAAGGAAAAGTTCCGAGGTACCACGTACCCGATTTTTTTCTTATGCTTTTCAAACCCATTATTGTCAAAATGATTTTTATTATTTACATCAATATAAGTATCAATTTAGCAAAATGGAAAGAGCACAAACGGCTACTTTTAAGGGCTATTTTTGACAAACCATCCAAATTTCATTGAAATCTTATAGTTTTTAAAATATATGAGTTCGCAAACATTGAGCAACTCACCGATCTATAGACGCGGAATCAAAACTTTCCCTAAATGTCTGAAACGGATTTCTGTCTTGAAATTGTCGTTCTTTTGAAAATTTCATCAAAATATTTCGTTCTTTAAAACGAACACAACGCTTTGGTTATTTTCGATAAGCACAGGGTTAAAAATTTAGAATTTTATTCAACATTTTTGTACAACTTTTAATAAAAAAAAAAAAGTAAATAAACAAAGGTAAATAACAACAATAAAATTTTCCGAAAGTATTAACTATGAATTATTAATAAACAAAAAAACAAGAGCTTTAATATTATCAGATAAAGCGTTTTATCTTATAAAATAAAAGTTTCATGATAACAGACCATTTATTTAAATCGCAATCCAGTGGCCAAAGAGAAAAGTAAGCTCTAAGCTAAGGTATCGAATATTTACATTAATTGTTAGTCTTAGAAAAAGAATGATATAAATTATAAGATAAGAGTCCAACTAATAAAAGCAAGAAGTAGAAAGAACCTTATTTATTTAAGATATAATTTGTATTTTTATAAAATTATGTTTCAGAATTGTAATTATCTTTTGTAATAAAGAAAATAATTCAGTTAAATAAGTGATGTATACATTTTTGCTCCCCATTTATCAATGGATAATAGTTAATAGTAGAGGTATATACTCCTATTTAGGTAAGAGTCCCTATACATGTATTACATTTTTGCTCCTCATTTAGCAATGGATAATAGTTCAGGTATACTCTTATTTAGGTAAGAGTCCCTATACATATATTACATTTTTGCTCCTCATTTATCAATGGATAATAGTTCAGGTATACTCTTATTTAGGTAAGAGTCCCTATACATATATTACATTTTTGCTCCTCATTTATCAATGGATAATAGTTCAGGTATACTCTTATTTAGGTAAGAGTCCCTATACATATATTACATTTTTGCTCCTCATTTATCAATGGATAATAGTTCAGGTATACTCTTATTTAGGTAAGAGTCCCTATACATATATTACATTTTTGCTCCTCATTTATCAATGGATAATAGTTCAGGTATACTCTTATTTAGGTAAGAGTCCCTATACATATATTACATTTTTGCTCCTCATTTATCAATGGATAATAGTTCAGGTATACTCTTATTTAGGTAAGAGTCCCTATACATATATTACATTTTTGCTCCTCATTTATCAATGGATAATAGTTCAGGTATACTCTTATTTAGGTAAGAGTCCCTATACATATATTACATTTTTGCTCCTCATTTNGTGCTCCGATATACGTTATATATGTATGGCGCAAATGGTTTAGTATCTGGCTTACATCCAGTAGCCCCGGGTTCGATTTCAGCTTATGGCGCATCAATTTTTAAATCATTTAGAGGTGAGTTGTCGTTGTCGTCGGGACACTACTCGATTATATAAAAGATTACATTTTTGCCCCCCCTTTATCAATGGATAATAGTTCAGGTATACTCTTATTTAGGTAAGAGTCCCTATATATGTATTACATTTTTGCTCCCCATTTATCAATGGATAAGAGTTCAGGTATACTCTTAATTATGTAAGAGCCCCTAAAACCATCGAAAAAATACATAATACTCTCAACATGTAATATTTTGCTTACGAGCTTACCGAAGGTAACGGAAGCTTTGTGATCGTTCAAAAATTCCAAGACATCAGGGAACATTTTTGGTTCCGTGTTTTTCTGACGGTCTGTCTGGCACTAAATTTTTGCGAACCAACATCTTAAAAACTACTTTTTCCGATTTCAAGGAAATTTGGATGGTAGGTCATAATTAGCCCGCATTTTTGGTTCCATATAACTTTCACCTTTTGCGCCCATTTTTTCTCATCTATAGGCTTGAGCGTGAACACAGATTTATTTAAACCTATTTTTTTTCAAATCTATTCATCTAATTTTTAAGGTTTGGCATGGTTTGTCAAGAGTAGATAGAAGATGGCCCCAGATTAATTTCAATCATATGCGCTCTTCACATTTTCATAAATTGAGGTTTTTCAATTCATTTAAAAAATAAAAAATAAATTTTTAAAAAAAATTACATTTAAAAAAAAAAATGTTGTAAAAGCATAAAATCATTAAAGTAAACGGAAAAGGACGCGAGGACACATTGCAATGTGCAATGTGCCGCACATTGCACATTGCAAAATGTGCCACTCTAATTGGCAGACTAGTTTTAAAACTACATAAATAAATACATTTATTTAACGTAGCTACGTTTGATCAAATATTTTGAACATATTAAGTAAACATTATATAATAAATTCAGAATTTAGAAAATTAAAAATGTACGTCAACCCCACCGATTTTAATAATAATTATTGTAGAATTTGAAGGATTTATAAGTTTTTTAAAAGCTCCTGATTAACACTTCTAGTAATTTAATTTAAACTATCTTTAGCTTACAAAGCGTTCCTCCCGATGCATTTAGTTAGAGAGGCGTGGCCGTGGTCCGACGAAACAAATATAGCTTCAATACTAGTTATAACTGACACTAAACAAGCTAAAAATATCTATTATTTTATATCTAATAGCCTCAAACGAAGGGAGTTTTTGTTAGAAAAATAAATATATGTATACAAAATATTACAGCATTAATTACCATTAGTACTATTTATTATGTTATGAGACACTACTTGTATATGTTTCGGTTAGTAGAGGAGCCGTTCTTTTTCTTTTGACGACCCTTTGTATAAAACTATATATGTTTTAAATACAAATATATTATTATTATAGCTTACAAAGCTGTAATAAATAAGAAGCAGGTAACAAACATAAATATTCTATCTAGGAATGGATGCTACAGCTAAGTTTTGATTAAATTGTGTTATTAAAAGATTTTTTTTTTTCCAACTTGCTTATTAAAATAATAACTATGAAAATCTAGTCTTAATTAATAAGTATTATTATTAATATAATAATATGTAATAATACATCATATCCAACTAAAAATGTATTAAAGTAAATTAAAACGTCTCTCTCTAAGTCATAGCTAATGTAAAAGAAATTCAGCTTTCTCAAAGTCATAGCTAATGTAATAGAAATTCAGAAATTCTTGATTTTTTTATTTTTTATTTTTTTATTATTATTGCAAAATATTCAATTTTTAAATCATTATTAAAGCTTGTGTTAACTTTTTTTTGTTCTAAATACGAAAAAAAAAAAATCACCATTGTAATAAATCAAGAAGGCATAAAGTTTGTTCGACAGCATGACTTCCATGTTATGTTTTCAATTCGATTTTCATCATGAAAATTCAGCATTTTTCTTTTGTTGTAACTTGATGCGGGTGATTTATAAGAGGAGAGCCGGGGGCTCGGGGGCAGAGCCCAGGACTCAAGAGAATGCCTTGTATATTAGCTCCGGTCATCCATCAATCTGTCTCTTTATAACCCTAACATGTCATGTATAATAATATATTATATATATTAATGTTGGATAAAAATACATACATACATATATATATATAAATCTAAAATGTTTCTCATTCTCTATTTCAAACATACACTGCTTTGGCTTATGTCTGCAGCATACACTGGCAAAAAAAAAGATTTTAATACATACGGCTGAGTGATTTTCTTTTTTTGACATTTTCATGTCTTGGTTATGGTACATAAACTCGAAAAGCACTACACATTTAACAGGGAGTTAGGAGGATATAGGAGGTGTGCAGAAACTCGAAAAGCGATACACGTTTAACAGGGAGTTAGGAGGATATAGGAGGTGTGCATAAACTCAAAAAGCGTTACACGTTTAACAGGGAGTTAGGAGGATATAGGAGGTGTGCATAAACTCGAAAAGCGTTACACGTTTAACAGGGAGTTAGGAGGATATAGGAGGTTTGCATAAACTGGAAAAGCGTTACCAAAAACTAAACCAAATAACGTTACATGAAAATGTCTCACTGTATGCAAGAAGTTTTTCTTTTTTAACATTGACGGAAAAAAATGTAATTAAAATGCTTTGAAGTTAATATTTATTACGCTATTTTAAATTGTAATGACAATATATAGATTCTTTTGTAGGTTATAAATAATATAATATAAAAAATTTAGGATGCTCTCAAGAAAATTCGAAAACAATATGGATTCAATTCACAGTCAGGTAATATCTGTAATCACTAACACTAAAAGTACTATTGTTGACCCGGATATAAAGTAAGAAAAGAAGGTTAATGAAAAAAAATATCACAAAAAAATAAGGTTTCGACATTCCCTACTTCGAGTGAGTGAGTGAAGGGGGTGTGACAATTGTTCCTATTGCCATAAAACTTTGCCTCTATTATTGAGGAGTATCATCTTACCAAGGTAAGATACCAGTAGGTAAAGAGTAAAATACTTTGTTCGGTTCAGGAAAACTAAAAATACACCATGAAATAAATCTTGTTTTACTAAAGAAATGTCTAGTTCCATCCAACTGTAATTCATTAAGTAAAGTTTTAATAACTGTTACTATAACATAGACAACCTTCCATGACTATTATATCGGTCTTAGAACGTATTTATTAGCATATAAACAATAAAAAGGTGACGTTTTGGGATATTCAAAAATTCTAAATGTGTAAGCATTTGAAAACATTGCCTTATTCAACCGTAGTGTAAGAGAACATTCTTACAACAGATATGACACAGGGAGTTAGGAGAATATAGGAGGTTTGCATAAACTCGAAAAGCGTTACACGTTTAACAGGGAGTTAGGAGGATATAGGAGGTGTGCATAAACCCAAAAGCGTTACACGTTTAACAGGGAGTTAGGAGGATATAGGAGGTGTGTATAAACTCGAAAAGCGTTACACGTTTAACAGGGAGTTAGGAGGATATAGGAGGTTTGCATAAACTCNGCTACACAAGTTACAGAATCATTTTATTTAATAATAATTCGTCCTTCATGCTTCAAATAACCTGTTGACTTCATTCAGTTATCATTCCAATCCTTCAGGTAGAATGCAATTATTGTTACTAGTAATTGTTGAAAAAGGTTAATGAATGTTTCGTGATAATCATTACAGTTAATATAATATGTGATGTGAGCAAATTATAATTAAAGAGCAGCGACAGACAGAAAAATACTAACGCCGCTATTTGACCCACCTTATATACATACATATATATATATATATATATATCGATTTACAAACATGTTGATGAGTAACATGTTAATGCAAGTATTTTTCTATCTACACTACTTTGAAACGGTTGATACTCATCAATATAAACACCGAAAACAGCTTGATTATTATTATTTGATATTTAGATTGATCTCGATATTATTAAACTAATAAGAAATACGAGTAATAATAGAACAACAGACAAACAATATTACAGCAATGTTCAAATTACTTTCAAAATTTAATAGCGACGAGTTCGGATCAGATGCATTCAGCTATGCAAGGTCGTCTAAGCTATTACCAACAACACGATAAGACTACAGCGGCTAAACCCAGAAACCAACGGCTAAAAAAAAAATATCAAGTCCCATCTGCAGATAGCTCTGATTCATTCCGTCGCTTCGATAAATTTCTAGAGTAGATAAAGTCGGGGGGAAAAAATGATTAATAGAAGAGGAGTAAAAAGGTCTTCATTTCCTCCTGAGCCACACCCTAAAACTCTTTCCTCTTTGATACCCTTGACTTGCTTAGCCCCGACACCTTCCGACCAACCCATACAATCCTAATATCTATTCAATGCCACCATGATTACTTTTTATACCGGTGACAAGAGGTAGTAACAAAGCTAAAGAAATAATTACAGACTTTATTCATTTCTTCGATCCTTCATTTCTATTTTATATCGTGGCTTAAAAATCAAAATTAATGTTTGAAGAGTAGGCTTAAAAAGTTTAAATATTGTGGCCTTGATGGAAGCAATACGAGAAGAAATATAGTAACGATTCAGAATACATGTTAATTTATAGAGTAATGTTTAGCTAAAATAATTAAACTTAAAATGAATTTTGAGAAAGAGATAAATTGTTTGTGCTTATTTTATTGAAATGTTAAATTTGTCTCAGGTTAAATTGCCATGTGTTGGAAGTTAATACTAATAAACCAGCAATCATGCTCATAAAAACAATCACGCTCTAAATAAACAAATAAAAAAAAAACAGGTTTTAGGAGTTAGTGAATGACCACGGTAATATGGTGACCCAACTCAGTGAATAGGGTAAATAGTGTTATAAATTAGAAGAATGTTTATTATGAATGATTTGCGAGTGTATTAGATATGTAGCCGGGTGTCAAGGTTGTCAGCCAGCTGACCCTATTGTCTTGGGATTACGAGGTGAGAACCGATAGCATATCGATACTAGTCTGCTGGACTATGTGTAGCGTGTAGTCGAGAGGGTTAGTCAGATACGTGGCGGTGCAGGTAGTTCCATCACATGGTGAATGGGAAGCATGTGTGCCCGTACCGGGGGGGCCCTCCGAGCCGGGAGGGAGAGGCCCCCACCCCGCGGGGTTCCGTTTTTAGCCGGCTCGAGGGGAAGGGAAGAGGTCGGGCCCCTAGGACAGACAGTCAGTCGGCAGATGAGCCTTCAGAAACGCGGGTAGAGTCCACACGAACCCTCGTCCACGAGACGGCCGCATCTCGGGCCCCCGTCACAAGAACAAGCCGTGCAACCCTCGAACCAGGACCGTCTTCTCATTGGCCAAGTGCGAGTTCCATGCTTCCTTACTTCCCATAGTGCTCGATTAATTTATATGGAATGTAAAGAAGTATGGAGCTTCACAGCCAGTTTCCGCAGCCGCAGCCAGACCGATAAAACAAGAAATGTGTCATCCGGATCGCACGAGAGTAGTGTATCTCAGTGTCTTCGTCCGGGCCTCGGTAGCGCCGAGGATTTACATTATTCATACAGTACGTATCTTCACTAACCCACAGAAGTCGACACTTTCTTCACAAAGACTTAGTTTCATATTCAACGAGTGCCGAGAACTTGTACCGCGGTAAGCGCGTTATCGTACTCACCGACTTTCGGTCTCTCGAGGAAACCCCGACAGATTTACATGAATAAAAATATCTCCTCGGATAAAGTTAGAATCCTCTTCGTCTCTCCTGCCTCCCATTAACAAAAACATATTCTTATAAAGAAACCACCACTAAAAATACCCGACTAGAAAGATTTAAATATTAAATTTTAAAACACGTTCTACTATTCATTCTATTCAAACTGAGAATCACGCATCTATCCAGTTCTTTATAACCCGTAGCGGTAAACCCGATACATACCTTAATAAAATTTAAATACAATTATCCGATACATTTGCATATATAAATTTACAGATAGTCGACCCGACTGAACTAAAGATCCGTTAAAAGCGGTCAAGTCATCCAGCGTTTATTTCACTGTACGTAATAGCAATCGTTCTAATACACTCTGATATTAATTAAAAAGGCGTAGTTAAAAAAATGCCCAAGGTTACACTGTTGATATTGAAGTGCAGCTTCTTTATAAGCCGCTCTGTAAACGAACTGGGGGGTCAACAAACTTGTTGAGATGATTGCGCGAGGGTGATAACGAATTAACGACGAATCCTCATTCATATGGATCTCATTCTAATCACAGCGGCCCGAGTCACTTAAATTTTACTGCACAGCGAAAAAATGCAGCAAACAAACACAAATCTACCACTACGCTATCATTTCTCTTCCACTAAATCGCGATATCGGTAAAGTAGAAATAACTCTTCCTCAATATTTTATCGTTCATAAAATATTTGCTTAAATAACACATATTTTAGGATATCATATTTCATTTGAATAAAAAAATGCATCTTCCTCACATTTTCTATCACATTATTCAATCTCCAATCCTATGAATATGATAAGAAAAATATATAAATTACCTTCATCCATTTTTATTATTATTTCATTTTTATTTATATGAGCGAAATAACTTTTTTTTTACTTTTTTTGTTCATGTTTGAATAATTCGATCTTGATTTTATATTTTTATACACTTTTTTTATACGCTCATTGCGAATTATAATAGACACTATTTCAATAAACGTATAGCATCATCGTATCATCGTAAATCATCGTAAATTTTATATGCTACATGTAAAATAAACAGTTGTTAATACAGTTAGATGATAACAGATTTAATGCTCTTAAGATCCAATTTTATCGATAACATAATATAATATTTTCTATAGAGTCAATAAACAAAAAAACAAAATATAATTTCCAATGAAGCAATAAAAATATATTAAACCGTACGACTTAGAATTCAAGCCGCTCTCGATTTTAAGCAGCCCTAAGGTTTTAACAATTTAAAATAGGAAAAAAAATGTATCAAAATACACACATCAAATTAAAACCACACCCTAATGTTGCGCATTAAAAATTTAAATAAAAATTGCGGCTTAAATTAAATATAGTACGCACTTATACACTTCTATAATTCTAGGTCTAATTATAATCATACATATTCGTAAAAAAAAAAAATTATAAAACATATAAACATCATCAAATGATATTCGTTTAAAATAAGTATATATGTACATAAATCTGCTCCCTCTGAAATGATAATATTGAAAGTGTAAAATAATTAATTCAATAAAGTAGATTTAGTAGAAGTCTGTGGAAATAAATAGAGTTACATATTTTATTAAACAATTAAATTTTAATAGTTAAATTTTAAGGCATTTTACTATTACGATATTAAACCAAACTAAATTATTATAATAAAGTAAAATAGAATATTGATTAATTGTAATGAACTGCAGAATCTTATATAACTTTTTGCCGCGCTTTTTCAAAATAATAACTAAAATAGGACTTTCATATCAGAAGTGAAATTAAAGATAATGTTTGAGTTCGTTATTTTTAGGATAATATTATTTTTTTATTAATACATTATTTTTTAGAGCTGCATCTTTATATTTCATTAATCATAAATATTTATTTGTTTTTGTTCTAATCTGTGCTAAATATACTTAAATGGGCAGATATATTTTAGATTATTAGTATTAAAAATCGAAATACTGCATTGAGCTTTTCTTAATTANTAAAATTAGCAATAATGTTACAAGCTTTTGACTTTTATAAATCATTCCTACATTTTTTTCCCCATATTTTTTGTTGTTATTAATTAGATAAATTTAATTGTTAAATAATTAATATTATAGGCAGGAAAAAAATTACGATTTAATTTTCTGTGATGTTAAAATTACAGAAAGTTTTATTTATTTTTTTACCATCTTTTAACTATGTATGTAAGTAAAGTTATCTTTTAGCCCATTTGAGACGCCTGTAAGAAGCTTTAATATTAGTTATAATAAACATAATCTTATGATTATTAATATTATTTATAATAAGCAATCTTATTTTTAATATTAGTTATAATAAACATAATCTTATGATTAATATTATTTATAATAAACAATCTTATTTTTAATATTAGTTATAATAAACAAAATCTTATGATTAATATTAGTTATAATAAACATAATCTTATGATTAATATTAGTTATAATAAACATAATCTATGTTTATTTGAGTTTTACAAGGTAAAAATGTTTAGTTTTACCATAATTTTACTACAATTTCTTAAATTAGTTTTTATAATTGCCATTTTTAAACACTTACATGTTTAATATATATTGTAATAAGTACATATTTTATTTATTTATAAATATTATGACTGTAAATTTTAATCTTAACTTTAGAATCAGTTTACATTTCAAAGAAATTTTGTTTTGACTGCTATAAATAAACATTTAAATTAAAATGTATTAAAATGTAAGCATTATCATTTCTAACAGAAGAATGGAAAAAGATAATACAGTTTTCTTTTTTTAGAAGTTTTCTAAAATATGCAAATCTTTAAGTAACTCTTCGAAATAACTAATCGGTTATTATTGTTTCTGATCTTAACGAACACAACAAAAGCATTGTGATAAGCTTTTATAAATTTTTTATTTGTTTGACTCCAAATCAAACATTTCCTGAACCAAAATTAGTTTCAGACATCAGAGAAATGTATGCTCAAGAGTCTGACTATCCGTTAATCCGCCTGCGTCAATAAAATTTTTCGAAAGCTCATATTTTGATGAATTTTTAATGGAATGTAAAATTTAGTCCACAAATTACCCTCTGTTAATAAAATTAAATCATCCTCAAGCGCATTTGCATAATTTTTTTCCTCAAGCGCATTTGTATAACCATTTTTTTTTCCTCAAGCGCATTTGCATAACAATTTTTTTCCTCAAGCGCATTTGCATAACAATTTTTTTTAATAACACTCATACTTTAAAATCTAAACATTCTTTTATACTAAACATGTTCANATTTATAACTTTTTTAAATTCTAATTATTATTATTTTAGGTTAGAAGTTGTGCTTGGTTCTAAACTGTCATTATGTTCTACTGATTTAAGTTTAGTTACGTTCCCTAGACTTGAAGAGTCGACCTTCGAAGCCTTTAAGATTTCTTAACACCACATGTTGGAAAGTTTACGGTATGTACACCATATGGCACCAAACCGAACCCTAACACTAAGACACGTATACGCAGTCTTGACACATCAACACAGACACAAAGCAAATGTACGTAGGCAAAAAAAAGTTCAAACCTAACATACATAATATGAAGAAGAAAACTGAAGCGGGCACCCTAGTCAATTCCCACGGGCCACACCCCATCTTAAGGTATTAAAGTCCTTAAACCCTGCATCCCTTTGTATATAAATTAAACACGAAGGCTTCGTCCTTTTAAGTAACGTACCTTCGACAGGATGCAAACACTAACATCTTTCAGATGTTCTCAACACAAAAATGTTACGTTATCTTATTATTTTCCATTACAAACGTTATGTTTGTCAGTAATAATTCCTAGAATAAAAACCATGTGACATATTTCTATAATTATAAATTAAAAATTATATAATTTGCTGCAAATTAAGTAACAATTATTTGTATTAATATATTGCCTTAAACAGTTTTATTAACATATTTATTAACCAATTGTTGACAAACTATATCTTTTTTTTTTTTCATATAACCATTACAAACATTATGGTTGTCAGTAATTCCTAGAATAAAAATCCAAATGACACATTCCTATAATTATAAATTAAAAATTAATAAATTTTAAAATTATATAATTTGTTGCAAATTAAGTAATAATTCTTTGTATTAATCTATTGCCTTAAACAATTCTATTAACATATTTTACTAACCAATTGTTGACAAACTATTTTATTCAATCATTATATCTTCACTTTTTATTTGAACTTCAGATTGTCTTTGAAGAATATTGATGTTGTGCAGTATTTCTATATAAATACTATAATTGCTAAATTATATAATAAACAAAAACTTGTATTTTTAAGGTGTTATTGATAATATTTAGTCTTTGTGTCATGTTGTCCTTATGTTGACTTTATTATAGAAATCTATATTAATGTTGCGCATAAAAAACCCATAATATTTTAAAAATCAGGTACATCAAATGGGTCTTTTACATTATGCCATGTTGTAAGAAAATGTTACAGCATAAATATCATTTTTATTTATACTTATAAAAGTTTTTCTTTAACAAATATTTATTTGGTTGAAGTTGTACACATGGAAGAAATAATACAAAAATTGTATATTCCAAAATTATACATGAATAATAATAATTATCATTACTATTTAAAATAATCTAATCTAATATAATAGTATTTTTCCCTCCCAAATTACGAAGAAAAATTATTTTAAAAAAAAATATTTATAGTAATTAACAAATCTAAATACATTTATAATTTATTAAATTGTTTTTAAAATTATGATTCCACTGCATTTTAAATTGAATGATTTTTTTAATTTATTCTGAATTTAGGTTATATAAATCTAAGTGTATACTCCTTAAATCATAAAATAATTATAAATTACAATTATTATATCATAATTTGGAATAATTTTACAATTAGTTTGATAATTTTTAGATACTTAATATTCATTTAAATGCTTAAGAATTTATTCTTTCAATTATGTATAAGTATATTAAAATTAAAATTTATTTAAATCAAAACCAAAATGGATTTATACTATTAAGTGATAATTATACATTAATATTGAAATAAGTATAAACAAATTAAACTATGTTTGTACTACTAATTGAGAAAATATTTATCATCTAAAATTGAACTTTAAAAATTTGTAAATAAAAATTCCAGTGATAAAGGAAACATTATAATTTTTACTTGTGTAAATAACAAAGTTTTTTTTGTAATTTCTGTTTTAAAAGAGAAAGAACCAAATTGTTTTTTTGGTATAATTTAAATTTAATGTCTTTATAAAAGTTTGGTTTTTACCAAAAAATAATTCCAAATTCATTTTTTATAACTCTATTTCTTATTATTCTTACGTTTTGCTCTTATTATTACTGTTTATAAACAAAAATATAAAGCAAGTTATTTCTTTGGTGTTAAAATTTAATATTTGAAATGGTTACGAGTAAAAAATTTAATCAAATTTACTTTATAATGTTATCAAGTCATTTTTCTTTCGCTTATAAGTGCTAAATGAAAATTTCTATACGATTTAAGTTTTTAAGAGTGAATATACAGACAGACTAACTCCCCTGCTTTTTGCATCCCGTTTGTTAACTAAGCCGAGGTTCGATGAGTTAGTTTTAGCTGGACTTATCAAGAATAAGTTACATTATAAGCAAATTATAAGTTACATGTAATAATTGAAGGGACATATTGGTAAATGAAATGTTCTACACGATTTGAGTTTCTAAGAGTGAGCATACAGACAGACTAACTCCCCTGCTTTTTGCATCCCGTTTGTTAACTAGGCCGAGGTTCTTAATGGGACCGAAGACTGGGTCGGATTTGATCAACAAATAAGCTATCAACTCTTAGCTTAGCGTAAGTCAATGTAATATATATTTCGATTTGTTTAGTTTAAAATTGCTAATTTTCTTAAACATATTACTTATGCATCCAAAAAATGATTTTTTCTTAATTTATATATTTATTTTGGAACGAAGTTCCTTATGGCCCGTTCTGGAGCCCGGGAGTGAATCCAAAGAAAAACGACCAAAATCACCGTCACGAAATCTGCTGAAGACGATAACTTGAGTAAAAGTTCACCGAGTTAGTTGAAATTTGTTACACATTTTTATTTAACCAATACCCAGGCTGAGTTTGTTGGACGTTATCCACCCAAGCGTTCACGCGCAACGCTCGCGTAAACGTAAGCTTCACAAATGTTAGAACGGGAAAAAATGTTATCGACATTATTAAAAGCAGGTTCCTTAACTTGTTTTGTTTATTGTTGTTATATATGTCAAAATGTCACTTGGTTTTGTAAATATGTACATATTGAAAATATACGGTTTTTGTTAAAAGTAAAATTGATCTGGTCTTATTTTAATATATTAGTTATATTATTATAATACTGCATACTTAATCCAAGAAAAAAATCTAGTTCATCTATTTAATGAGACAAACACTTTTTAAATATTATTTTTTTTAGTAAAACGAACACAGACACTGTTATGAAGTGAGAAACCTATTTATGATAATGATGAAACCAATAACATAAAGTCCCAAATAAACAAGAAACTTTTAGCCCATTTGAGACGCCTGTAAGAAGCTCTTTTTCCAAAAAGCACTCATTCTTGTCGACTAAGAAGTACCGGGTCAAATGGTTAACAATGATAAGAAGGATAAAAAACCCATTTGATCAATTTCGATAATTTATAATGACCTGGGTCAATATCGTAATGACATACAGTTCAGTGTGAAGGTCAATAACATCTGCACGGAGTTGGGTTAAGAAGCACCGGGTCAAATGGTTAACAATGATAGGAAGGAGTAATGGAAGGAGTCCATTTGATCAATTTCGATAATTCATAATGACCTGGGTCAATATCGTAATGATATACAGCTCAGGGAGAAGGTCAATTACTGTACGGGTTGACCACTGGCGAGACTACAAGTATAAGTTACATTCTAAGCAAATTATAAGTTACATGTAATTATTGCAGGTACATATTGTATCTTAAGAAAGTATATTTCTAGTCAATTAAATAAGCACTATGTGAAATATTATCACCAGTTCATGTATTTACTTCAAAACATTAAAACGTCATCTTTTACAGACATCAAAAAAAAGTTTAACTTCTGTGCCATTAACGAAATGATAGATAGGTTCTTTCAAACACACAATTTCTAGTCTTTTAGTCAGTTAATAAGCAACGGCTGTGGTTTAAATTCTTGGACAAGTGCGGCCTCTAGGGGGAGAAAAAAAATACCAAAAAGGCACATTCCTCATGAGATTTGTAGCATGTTGCCAAAAAAACACAAGGTTCTTTTTTTTAATGATGCTTTATTAATTGGGACTTTCAGAAAAAAATGTACACTAAAACAATAATTGGCAAAACTAATAACTTAATTTATTAATTTATATAATTAGTCGGTGAATTTGATAAGGGAGAAATTTCGTAAATTACGAAACGGATAACCCTCAGGTGCAACAAGTGATTTTAGAATTAGTAACATTTATTTTGAGCAGGCACGGTTCCACCCTTCCAAACCTGCTGCTTCGCCGACAACATAACAGATTAAATCCTCTAAAAAGGCAGGTATTTTTTAACTACAAATTTATTTAATTATCATTAATTTAATTCATTATTATTAGTTTTTCTTTTATTATTAATTCCCATAATAAAAAGTAAATTTTAAATGTAAATTCCGTTATGTAGTATGAATAATTTAATATGTTAAATGGATTTTTACAAAGTAAAATTAGCAATAATGTTACAAGCTTTTGACTTTTATAAATCATTCCTACATTTTTTTCCCCATATTTTTTGTTGTTATTAATTAGATAAATTTAATTGTTAAATAATTAATATTATAGGCAGGAAAAAAATTACGATTTAATTTTCTGTGATGTTAAAATTACAGAAAGTTTTATTTATTTTTTTACCATCTTTTAACTTTGTATGTAAGTAAAGTTATGTTTAAGTACCGGCGTGGAAATGCCACACATGACTTCCATGAAATGTTGCCGTGTCAATACGTCAGCAAGAGAGAACTCTGTTTAAACTACATCGTACAAACAGCTAATATTGATTATAGTTTTGCAACAAATATAATAATGATAATAAACACAATAAAAAACATGTCTCTATTTTAGGTGGAAGGGATGGTCCTACGACAAAAAGTCATAGGACCAAAGTTGTAGATCTTTTAAAATCAGTTACCGCTGGTGACATCCGCTTTTCGATACAGTTTACCCGCAATTTGGTTCCGAAAACCCCTTTAAAAAAACAAACAGTAAAATGCCAATATCTCCCAAACCGCTTGTCCGATTGTGCTCAAAAATTAAAGGTACAGATACAATATAGGACACATATATACCCCAAAAGAAATTGAAATCAAATAAAGCCTACTGAAGTTATCGTCGACAGACCGATTGTGTGCATAAGTGACTGTAGCTCCGAAAAGTGAGCTACGATGGTGTAGTTTGCGCCATCAGTTTTGCCGACTAAGTTCTAAAAAATGCCGCTAACCGCATCTCAATACGATGTCTTAAAGCGATGTAATAGAGGTTTGAAGTTCCGAACGAACATACGAACGAACGTACAAACATACATACATACGTACGCACAGACATACATATATATGAAACAGATTTCTATGATACCCCGGGTTCTTAAGACCTCTCCTTCATAGAGATCTCGGAATCACGTTTTGGAGGTTATCCCCATACTTCAATTTTCATGGAAGTAAAAAAACAAATATTGGTACTGCAATTTTTATTTTCATTCGCCTTCTAAGCTATGACTGAAATAGTACCTTTAATTTAAAAAAAAAAAGTTTCATATTTAGTTTGTTATCAAATATTAAGTCACAGTTATTTTTTCTACCTACTTACTGAACTTGTATATTTTACAAAGATAAAAAATATAGGAATCAAACATTGAAATATAATTCTCATGAGTAACATTATTAACAGTTTGAGTACAAGTCATAAAAGTTAATTATAATTCCTTTAAACGATAGCAGTAGTAAATAAACTGTGATATACGAGATATAATGACTAGAGTTAAAGTTAATCACAATAAAATTCGACATTAATGAATTTCTCGGGGAAAAAGATGAGATCATTGGTTGTTATTTTTTACTTTCTCATATAAAGAGAAAGTATTGTGATGGCGCGAAAATTCGATTTTGAGATTTTGATGGATTTACACGTTTTGAGGTCCCCTGAGTCTAAAAAAGTGGTTTTAAAAAATGTCTGTCTGTCGTCTGTGGTCTAGGCAGACGCCTGGAGCCTAAACTACTGGGCCGATTTTGACGAAATTTGGTATTCACGTTCAGAAAAATCATAACTTATGGCGAAATCGAGAAATGAATTTTAACTCCAAATTTGAGGGCGCTACCCCCCAAAAACTCTGAAAAAATATGAAAAAAATTATTTCTCGAAAACGGTTCCGACGATTTTGATTTAAAAATTCTACAATATAGCCCATTTAAGTACGAATCTAACGATATAAGCAGTTTTCCCGGGAAAAATCTAGTTCCGGAGAAAATGGCTTAAAACGCGGATGGATAGAGCCCAGGTTCGATTCCCCGCCCGGGAGAAGTTATTTTTATGGTATATTTTGATGAAATGCTCAGTAATAATTAAATGTATATACAAAAACTAATAAATGGGAAACACTGATAGGCTAAGTGACTATGAACTCGTATATTATGAGAAAGTTTGTCTGAGTTGTCTCGGACCGATTTTTTAATCTTGAATTATACATAATTTAAAATATTCGTTGATTAATTACAAATTATCATTACTGACGATTCAGTGCTAAGTTATTGTTTAAACTTATTTGAAGTATTTGCTTAGAAGTAAATTATTAAGATTATACTTTTCTATATTTAGTTTGATTTGTTATTCATAATAATTCGAAATTTGTAAACGTAAAATATAATATTTCGTAATTTGTATTTATTAAAAGCTAATAAATATTATTATATTAATAAGACTTAAATGCACAATGCATATGAATACTATCTTTATTTTTTACTTTCTCATATTCATATATAGAGAAAGTATTGAGATGGCGCAAAAGGTTTTTTTCTCCTCTGGAGTATTTGGGTCTATTGGAATTAAAAAGCTCAACTTTTGTAATATTTGGATCCCTCCTTGGGTCATTCTCCAGCTGATTGACAGAAGTTATCTCGTAATTTCTTAAAGTCAGGTAATGGTCATTTCACTAGTGATAATACTTGCACAATTTATATACTTAACTTGTTAAAAATACTCTTTAAGCATTTATTTTTTCCTCCAACGCCAACGAATGCAGACGCCTAAACGACCTACACTATTGGGCCGATTTTGACGAAATTTGGCATACATGTTCAGAAAAATCATACCTCGAGGCGAAATCGAGAAGAGAATTTTAGCTTTAAATCCTCGACAACTCTGGAAAAATTATACCTCGAAAACGGTTAGAACGATTTTGATTAAAAATTCTAATTTTGAGTCCATTTAAATACGAATTAATAAGCCGTTTTCCAGGAAAAAATCTAGTTCCTGAGGAAATGGCTTTAAACGTGGTCGGAGAGTTGACCCCGGGGTTCGATTCCCTACCGAGGAGAAGTTATTTTTATGATAAAGTTTGATATAATGTTTGATATAATAATAATTACATTTAACTACGAAAACAGGAAAACTAATAAATTGAAAACACTGGGCTAAACAATTATGAACTCGTATATGAGAAAGTTTGTCTGAGTTGTCTCGGACCGATTTTTATTGGGAGAAATGTAGTTCTCCTAATTATAGAACTTAATATTTTTTTCTAATTCTTGTTTCGCTGGTATCTTTATGTAGTCCCAAACTGTGAGGAAGAAAATACCACTTTTAGAATAAAAATCTAAATCTAGAGAAATCATTTATCAGAATAGATATTTATTATCAAATTATGATGCAAGAATGATTTATGAGAAAAAAAAATCAAATGTAAAAAAAGGTCTTATTTCGATCAAATGTTTTTAAAAATCTTGCAATTTATTCCGAATTTAACTTTGGCTTCAGTAAAATAATTTAGTTAAATAAAATCACATTATTAGATATTAGTTCGTGCTTAATCAAGTTAAAGAAAATTATAAATTCCAGAATTAATACAATGTACAACGAGAATTTAATTACTGTAATGATAGATTTATTATCAAACAAGAATTAGTTTGTTCATTATAATATCTACCAATAATATCAGATTGTGAAATAATGCTTGGTAAATGACGACTCAATGAAAATGTTTAAATCTAACGACGAATAATGCGGAAGGGACAAAAGAATACTAATCCATAATAATTGCAAGATAAAAAGAACTTTTTATATACTACGTTATTAAATTTTCTGTCATAAATCATAAATTTGAAACCTGTCAAAATGAAGATTGTAAATATGGGACATGCCAAAACAGATAAAATTACTTGCGGATTTTTTCCGAACTAACTTTTCATACAGCAAAATTTGCTGAAAACGATTTAAAGTCTGCTGAAAGATGGCTAAAAGTATTAAAATAATGCATTGTCATCGTGTTCTGAGCTATTCTAAAAGTTTTAAATGTCTACCTACTCAGGAGTTAGTTAGAAATCGATTGCAAGATTTGTTCTGGACAAACAAACAAGAAAGCAAGCTAATAAAAACGTAGTAAAAAAAAAAGATAAAATGATGAAATACAATACTGGATTGTAACTATTCCACAAAATAATACCTATTTCATATAACATGATTAATATATAAAACAAATAGTAAAAAAAAATATAAGTAAAAAGTATAAAAGTTATATTTAAAATTTTTGACTAATATAACAGTCTAAATAAATATCAATAAGATAACAAGTATAGTAATAACAGTCTTATATTAAAAAACAAAAACAAGTCTATAATATAAGATTCTAAAGAACAATATTTAATCAAAAATAACCCAAGAGAAAAAACGTGTTTTTTAAATTTTTTATTAACTGAAAGAAGAAGGGCAGTAGAAACACATGTACTGTTATTACAGTAATACTGTTTTGCCAAAGTAAACAGTACATGTAATTATTCAGTGAATGTGAGCAGTGAAAGCGTATCGCTCTAGTTCATACACGCTTAACTTGATAAACAGAGAAAGATTTTTCTTAGTTTCAAAAATTATGAACATAGCGTCTTTTTTCAAAAAATTATCTTTTATAAGAAAATGTTCATTTTCGTATGATTATATGGTAATAATGCTGTCAAGAAATCGTATACTTTTGTGAGGGTGCTTTATTTACGTCAGATATAAGGAAACATAATATTTATTGGTATACATTTGTCTTACCTACTACACATTTTCCAGTTGAATTGCATTTGTACAAAATCTCAGATTTTTTATTTATCCACCGGAATATGTCGCATGAAAATTGAGTTTTTGGGGCGACTTTTAGCGTTACAATCTTCTCCATTAACAAAAATACAATTGCTCCAGAAATTAGAATATAAACAAAAGAAATAAAAGAATAGATTGATTGGTATTTACAAAAGGAAGTATTCCTTTTTTATTTTCTTAAACCTTTTTTCCCTTTTTGTCCACTTCTTCCTTCTGAACTTTTAGTTCGGAAATTTAATTGAATGTAAACAGAGTGGGAATAATAGTAAACGACAACACTGATAAAACAAATAAAAAAATAATGTAAATAAGGGGTTCAATTCGAGAAAAAAATAAAATGTAGATTAGCGGTGTTTATGCTATAGTCTGTTGCGGTAAAGAATGCTCAAGTAAATTTTAAATCTATCATAATGATAAAACATTAGCCAATTATAAATCAGACTATTTGCATTACAATAAAAACGATCACATAAAATGTAAACAAATAAGTATTTTATACTCTTTAATTATCATGAAGTAAAAGATAATAAGACAATCCAGACCAACGCTCTGCTCATAAAATGTTTTGCAGAATCGACGAATAATTGAGGTGGTCTAAGTAAAAAATAAAAATATTTTTTGAAAATTTGAACCGCTCAAAAGAAATATTAATTTAGAGAAGGCTTCTATTTAATGTAAGCTTGAATTAAAAAAAGGATTATTGATATTCCTGGAGGAAATTGGAGTGTGAATCGATGAAAAATTTGTAGGTTCAACCTATACACTTGATCTTAGGAACTTAATATTTTTTCGGAAAAGACTTCTCCTTACCACTAGAAAGATATTGTACAAAATATGACGCATAAAAGTGATTAAATAGATGCATAGGTGTAAAAGGGGTGATAAGATAAGCCGACCTAACCCCTCAACTCCTCAAAAACTTGAGATTTTTGAAAGGCTTATTTTTATTATGTACATAATAACAACAAATTCGAGGTTTTTTTTTTAAAAAAGTCGATACATAAGGGAACTAAAATCAGGGTTAGGAGAAAAATTGGGTAGATCAAACTCTGCCAAATAAAAAATCTAACTCTGGGAAAGTTAACATTCTTTGGACGGTGTTTTTACAACAAAGAAGTTTGGAAATTTGACCTCTAAAGAGAGAAATAGGGTGGGGTTTGATGGCTATCCCTCAATGCCATATCTTTAATGTTGGAGACAAAAACAATGTAAAATTAATTAAATCATACTGTTACTCCCCAATATCCAATAGAGGGAGGTAAGTAGAATAACAACCAGTCATGTCATGAAAGTAGAAGTACAGCAGATAGGTCAGCCAATTTTTATTTACTTTCAAATACGCACTAATGCTTTAAAGAAAAAAATTGAAGCTAAGCATAATAAAACACCTTTAATCCATTAAATTATAGTAATTTAATATATCTATTAACAAATTAGTCAGGTTCAGTTCCATTAGATTATGGTACATTAATATATCTATTAATAAATAGTTCAGACACAGTTCCATTAGATTTATAGTACGTCAATATATTTATTAATACATTTTTCAGGTTCAGGTCTATTAGATTATAGTACTTTAATATATCTATTAATAAATTTAGTCAGATACAGTTCCATTAGATTATGGTAATTTAATATATCTATTAATAAATATGAGTCAGTTCCATTAGATTATGGTACTTTAATATATCTATTAATAAATTTGAGTCAGTTCTATTAGATTATGGTACTTTAATATATATATTAATAAATATGAGTCAGTTCCATTAGATTATGGTACTTTAATATATCTATTAATCAATTTGAGTCAGTTCCATTAGATTATGGTACTTTAATATATCTATTAATAAATTAGTCAGATTTAGTTCCATTAGATTATGGTACTCTAATATATCTGTCTAGATAACATTATATTACAGATAAATTATGTGAACTTAATATTTTTAAAAAAATAAATAATTTGTACTTTAATGATTCAATTACTATCTAAAATGTAATTATAAACGTTGTCTTGTTGTTTGTTTATCTAAAGTGAATCAGATGAATGTTTGACTAAGTCTGTTGATTTAAGGCAAGAGTATGTTGGTGAAAGAGTCTAGAGTTATATATATGTGTAGAGAGAGAGGGGGGAGGGAAGGGGGGGTGCGAGGGCTATGACCATAAATGGTGTTAGGAGACACTATTTCTAGAACCATGAGTAGAGAAGCAGATACCAAGCCTAGGTTAGCAGACTGCCTCCACTAGATCTTCAGCTTTACTTTAACCCCTAGCCGTACCTTACCTCCTCAAGATTTCACGGCTCCGTCAAGATAACAGTCTAGCCGCGTATTCATGTTTTTTTTGGCTCACAACCAACTTTTTATTCGCCATTTTTCTTCACAGTCAACTCGTCATCCAAATATTATAACTATAGTGTGTGATTCATATTTCATAGAATCATTTTACCTTTTTCTTTACAATTGAAAGTTTTTCAATTTTTAAGACACCTGGTTGTTCTAAGAACCATCTTAATTATACGATTAGCAAATATATACTTTAAAGCGAACTAAATGAAATCGGCATTAATATCTTTAGTATGCTCAAACAAGTAATCGATATGACACTAAACATTGATAGGAATCAAATTAAGTAAGTAACAAGTAGACCTAGTGATGGGGTACCACGCCCTACTGAGAGAAAAGTAAGTGAATTCTCTCACATTTTAAACTGATCATGTTTTAATGATCATTTTAAGTCCAATTATGGGCACTATTATGGGGACTAAGATGTGGACGGATGAATGGAAAAAAAAGAGAGCTAAGAGGCAACTTCTGAAAAAAATAGACTGCCAATTGGTGTGGCACATAGCTTCCTCCGTTTAATTGTTTCCCCCGTTTTTTTGTTTTTTTTTTTTTAATCTGTCAAAATTGTTTTGATTTTATACACGAATTAAAGTATCAATTTAGCAAAAGTGTAAACAGCGCTGACGGTTCATATTGATCTGGGGCTATCTGCGGGTTACTTTCGATAAACTATAAAAATTTCATTCAAATCTGATAAGTACTGTTGAAGCTATAGGTGTAAATAAATGTATGTTTGTGCGCATGTGGAAGAGAAACAAATAAGCGCAGAAGGTTGTAACTTATATGGGACCAACAATGGGCTAATTATCACCTACCACCAAAATTTAATTAAAATTGGACGTGTAGTTTTTAAGATATGGCGGTTCGCAAAAATTGAACGACAGACCGACACGAAATAAAATACTCTGCCAATTAATGTGGCACATAGCTTCCTCGCAAAGAAAAGACCAAATTAAGAAAAATACCATAAATATAAAAAAATTTGGAACCGCGTGGCACTGTTCCAGTAAATATTTAATAAGTCGGAGAAATTTAAACATTTGTTGAAGAAACAAAGCCTCCAACAAGCACCAATAGTTAGCGCATCTATAATTTATTTAATAAACAAATATAAAACTGCAACCAATTCGTAGAAACCTTTGTTTAAACAAGTTTATTTACCCC
>KZ651603.1:140763-151158 GCA_001010745.2 Gerris buenoi | reverse complement strand
CTACACAAGCGACCCCTTGAATGTTTGGTAAATTGGTAATTTTACTATATTTAAAATATTTTTTTATAAGGATAGCAACTCCCGCTCTACCATCTTGACGATCTTGCCGTTCTACGTTATAACCAGTGAACGTTACAGTTGTACCTGGTTTAAACCAGGTTTCTGATAAAATAGCAATATCTATGTTTTCTTGATACAAAAAATAGTCCAAGCTTCCTTTATTTGAAATCACAGATCTACCATTCCACTGAACTATCGTTAAACCATTTAGTCTTTGGCTCATTTTAATTTATATAATATTTTTTAAATTGAGATTTCTCATTGCCTTATAGCATTATTAATTCTTTCTATAGCAAGTGCTTTTATCTCATTTTCTGAAAGGTTGAAAGTTTGCTCTTTTGGTTTGTGGCATTATTTTGGTCCCTTGATGAACATACTAAGTTTTCCCCCTCGAGGGAGGTCGGCGTTGGCCGCCATTTCGAAAAAAAAGGACTAAAATTCGGTTTTTGGTCAATAACTTCGTTCTCATCGATGATACGACAAAAATAGATATTATCAAATTTGCAGGGCTTTAAATTGTCAACAAAAAAGGTTCAATGTCATTTTTCACTGAAGTCAATAGTTTCGAAGCTACAGCGAGGCGAAATGCGACATGATTTTTAGACTTTTTGTATATCGAGTGTCAATGTATTTTAGGTCTAAAAATCATGTCGCACTTTGCGGCGCTATAGCTTCGAAAATATTGACTTATAATGAGCGTATAATGACATTGAATCTTTTTTGTTAACAATTTAAAGTCCTACAAATTAAATAATAACTATTTTGGTCGTATCATCGATGAGAACGAAGATATTTGCCAAAAACCGATTCGGTCCTTTCTTTTCAAAATGGCGGCCAACGCCGACCTCCCTCGAGGGGGGAAATGTAGTGTGTTCATCAGGGGACCAAAATAAAGCCATAAACCAAAATGCAGATTTATCCAATTTTTCCCGTTAATGGTCTTTTTTGAGCTAACGCTCTTGGCCTATTTATTAAATTTTGAATTAAAATGTAATTAGTTTATTGATAGGTATATTAAAACAAGTATGTTTTGAGGAAAATTACTAGATAAATACAAATAGGAAATGAGTTTATAGATTTAACACTTGCTTAGTTTCCATACACAAATCCAACTGTCAAGCAAAGAGTTTGCTTTTATACTTCATACTAAGGTCTCATCTCCAAGCTGAGAATTCGTAACCCTATATACAGATTTTATCCTCTTATCCAGTCCTCGCCTTTGCCATATAGATATCCTTATACATAGACTTTGTAATCCTAAAATAGATGACTTCTTCTTATGTATATCTTATATACTCTCGTCATTTTATGTACAAATATTATATTCACATCAAAATAGCATCGTTATCGTTATACATAGTACATAAATCCTGCAATTATATAATTTAGCTTGTTTAGCAAAAGGAGAATAGATTATAACTTAAAATCCCAACTTCGTCCTACATTATTACAAACGTTCCTGTCTAAGATCTCTAGAAAAAAATCATCACAAAAGCTCTCCTTCTAATCTGTAGAACTGTTAACACGAATAAAAAGGTCCTTTCAATGGAGATATTCATTAATTCCATATCCTCCATATCATTATGTACTATAAATATATCCACCTTAATCCACTTGTTACCTAGACAATTCGAAAGAGATAATGATCAAAGTCAATTAAAAAAAAGGGTGGCATATGAATCTACTAAACATTAAAATAAATATTTCATTATTTAAATTGTCTATCATATTTTGTTGTACTCTAAAATAACAATAATATTCCATTTACTTTTATTATGTTTTACCTTCATTAGTCTAAATTTGATTCCATTTAAAGAGACCTGACAATCGATCGATTTCTCAAAAGCCATCTTTTTTTCTTTTTTTGACACGAAGTTCCGTATGGCACGCTCTAGAGCCCGGTCAATCCGAAAAAAACAACCAAATCGCCATCGCAAAATAACCGTCACGAAATCTACAGATGACGATAACTTGAGTAAAAGATCACCGAGTTAGATTATTAAATTTGGCACACATGTTCATTTTACCAGTGCCCAGGCTGATGTTCCTGGGAAAACGTTATCCGCCCAAGCGTTCACGCGCAACGCTCGCGTAAACGTAAGCTTCAAAAGACGGGAAAAAGTGTTATTAAGGATGCCTGTTACTTGATTTGTTTTGATAATTTTTGTTATATATGTAAAAAATGACACTTTGTTTTTTAAATAAATAAAATATAATCATGTAAAATTTCACCCTGGTTCAAGCAGAAGCTATAGAGTAGAGAAGAGATATATTTTATAATATTTTAAATTAATCGGCCGGGTAGGTAGAAACAGTCCTATTTCAATCCAAACTCCTTTAACAAAAATACTCTTTCGCTATAAACTCATCATGATCAACTTTTTTCTTATATTCAATATATATTTATAGTAAGACGCTTGCTTTCATATAAAGATTTTCTTTTAATTTTGCCTTCAAAATTCAAAAGTAAACAGTTCGTAACTTTTAACTGTGCCTCTTTTCAAACTCCACCATGTATAAGTAGTTAGCAATGTATACGTACTTAGCAGTGTGATTTTATCATTTATATTTAATGAAAAATGTATGGAACTTCCGTTCCTACCGGGTGTCCCGCGAAACCACATGTATTTTTTCTTCCACACCACTCTCTCTGCTCGCCATATTTTAAATCAAGCGGGTTTATTCACGCAAGTTGGCGAAGCAACTATCCAGATGATATTCTTAAACGAACCGCATGTCTTCGTCCTGTCAAGGTCGCTACAATTGACCTTTTGAGAAAAATACATTTATTTACTGAGATCTGACGCTCGATCAGTTCTTCTACTCGACTTCTCGAAAACAATATTCCGCTTCCGGTTCGACAATCATTTCTCCGGTTGTCATCATAAAATAATTCGAGTATCATGGTGACGGTGTTTTTATTTTTACAAAAAACTTATACAACAAAAATTTAACTGAATATAATAAATCAAAACACTAGGCACATACGGTTCCGGACATCCGGTAAGCTCGGAAGCAAATCTTAGAATGCAACGATCCAGGAACATAGGAAACAACAGATAGAAGGCTCGATGCCATATGTATAAGATTTCCTGATCCTTACTCAATGAATGTGACATAATAGGGTGAACCAGGCTCGAGCATAAAGAACAAATCCTTGCAAAGCTGTAGACCTGTTTCTATTGTTCCTTCCCCCTTCATACGCTTGCCTCTATGAAATAAGAAATATGAGAGCTTAAATAGCCCTTTATATTACAGCTACAGAATATTGCAAAAATGGCCCCCAGGCAAAAACGTTCCGTTCTCTCTCGGATTCAAACTAAAATAAAATAAATAGTACGAGCTACATAAAAATAGTCGATAAATTCACTTTAAATTATAGTAATAAATATTATAAGGCTATTTATATATGAGGGCTCAGAAAAACAGGATATGGTTCCACTATATACCGAATTAATGGCTTTATAAGGGCAATTGAAACCTGTATAACATCAGGTGGTTTAGAAATGGTGAAATATGTACAAACTATGCTCGCCACAACTATTGCGAGTATAGTAGTATACTATTCATTTAGTAAATATAAGTTCCTTGGTGATATATAGTAGATATGTACATCAACATACGTACATAAGTACATACGTTTGGTGCTTGCTACGATCAATTTCGATGTTAAAATTACGGCAGATACCGCGTTTTAATTAATTATTCGTTCCTACTAGTCCAGAAGATAGCGTGCAAAAAATTATACAACATCAAGCTAGAATTTTGTGTTCAAGCTAATCTTTTAGAGCTTTTTTAAGAATATGTGGTCGGCTATAAGATCGTCTGCAGGACATAGCTTTGCAATAGGCGTTTGAAGAAAACAAGAGAAGAGCAGCTATGTCCCACCAGCCAATTATAATGGACACTGTGTTTTTCATGATCCTGAGTACAAAATTAGTTAATAGACCAAAAGATAAGTTGATTTTAATTTGTCACTTGATTGGTCACCACTTTGAATTAGAGTAATATTTGAATAACAAACCTATCAAATGAAAAACAAACACCAACTTCATTTTCGGTCTACAAACTAATTCAGTACTCACATTGTCCACCTATTGGCGGAAGAGAGGTTATTCTCGACTGGTTTTTTTTTTTCAAATGCCAATTGCCAAGCTATGCCCCGCAGACGAACTTATCCAACCATGTATTCTTAAAAGGAACCAAAAGATTAACTTGTTCACAATATTTCAGCTTGTTGTTAGCCAGACACTTTTTTGCACGCTATCTCATAGGCTATTTTGAATGTTTGCGCAAACCTGATGTCGGGGAAATTTAGTTAAAAATCGTGTTTGCGCAAACATCAAGCAGCCAAATACATGGTCAAAATATTTGCACAAACATGATGTTTGCGCAGAATGTTTGACCGTGTATGGGGGCCTTAGGCATGAACGAGACTAAAAATGCCACAGAGGAGAGTAGGATATAGTTTTCGAAGGTTTCTAATTTAACACAAACTCTATTATTTATTTTATTGACTCAAGCCCAGACAAAACAAAAAAACATAATCTATATTCAATTCCAACAGAAGTAGACATGTTTTACTACATTTTATACTTAAAGGTTCAGTAATGACTTAAAAGCTGCTGAAATGGAATGAAAAAAAAATTGATTGTGAAAATCTATTAAAAGTGAAGAGTGGCTCAAATGACAAAATAAAAAAATTGATTTTGCCGCCTTCTTTTCTTCTTTTTACGACAGGAAAGCGTCCAGGGAATGGTATTAAGTAAGTAATCATGTTTTATAGCAGTAGAAAGACTAGTGGAAGGCACCCTATACGTCACGAGTGAGTGAAGATGCGACAGTGTCTGGATGTTTAGAGTAGAAGATCGCTCCCTTGGGTTCATATATAAAGTTGCCTGGAGCCTGAAGCACTCATAGGGCAAGTCACGTGTCTTAAGACCCATTACCTAGAGGTCCTTTTCACTTTACGACACATACCAACTAGTTTCTAACACCTTATAAAAACACCAGCACACGACGCCGAACAAAAAATTAATTTTCAAAAAGCTTCCGAAATATAAATACATCAGGAAAGATACAAGGGTTAAAAGGTTCTAAAGAAACTTCTCTAGTTTAAGTTTAAGTTGTGTTGTTTACAAAACAGATTCAAAAGTTTTCACTAAACTAAACTCCTAAGTATTGAGGAGAGCCCTTATATACTTCATAACTTATCATTGTTATCAAGCACATCTTAACCAAACAATAACATTTTACAAACTGTAGTTCCTATTGGAGTCAACATGTCCATTTTTTCCCCATAAGAATAATAATTAATAACAATAGATATTGACTCCAATGCAGTGGCGATCCTAGGGGAGGGGGCTAAGGGGGCTTGATCCCCAGAAACCAAATTAGCCCTCCAGGAATCAAATTATCAAATATTCTATGTTACCTCAGAAATACATAAAAGCGCTGTTTTGAGAGGTCATATCAAAAGTAAAGATTGCATATAAATAGTAGAAAATGAATGGTTAATGTATTAAAGATGTTGAAATCAGATTGGCGTCACTGCTTTTACGACCATGTTTATAACCTGCTATTTAAGTTTAATTCCAATTCTTATTTGTTTTTAATATTGAATCTCTAATATCTGCTATTAAAAGTGCTAATAATTATTGTTATTTATTAAAGTAATAAATAAAAAATGTCTATTTACTCTCTACTGGAGATAAAATATTGTATGTACTTCGTGAGTAAAGTGCCATTATTCCCCTCGCGATAATTATCATCTAATATCAAAATCGTTTAATTTTAAATATCAAAATTATGGTTATTCCCTTGGCTGCGGCTCGGGAATTAAAAAGTCTAATTAATAATCATGGTTCTTTCGGCTTCGCCTCAAGAACCAACTTTTTCGCTCAGGGAATAATGGCTTACTTTAGTCCCTAGGCGCATAAATAACTATTAATCCTTCCAATAAATAAGATCTGTAGTGAAAATAAATGTATGCACTTATCTTTTTGATGAGATTAGTAATGTGTTATTTATTTACTCCCCCTCCCCCACTGTTCATGGTTATTAACGATACATAAAGGATCAACATTGGT
Source organism: Gerris buenoi (assembly GCA_001010745.2). Lineage (NCBI taxonomy): Eukaryota > Metazoa > Arthropoda > Insecta > Hemiptera > Gerridae > Gerris > Gerris buenoi. The sequence continues at coordinate 145,009 of KZ651603.1, read as the reverse complement.
AATATTATAGGAAAAAGGGAATATAATAATCTAACAGAGTGATGTATTGGATGTAATATACATAAACTTATAACAGGTTGAACCACTTTTCATTCAGAGATAAAACTTCTCCTGCGGTCTATTTCTACCTTGATCACTGGAAATGACACTAATTTGTTTCAAAAGGGAAGTATAAAGGTCCGAGAGATCGATTAAAACATTCACGCAAAGAGGAATGCTTTAAAGTATGAAAAGTATTCGGAATTTGAGGAAAAAGGAGTTAGGGTAGGGCAAAGAATATATTTTTTAAAAAAATGAGAACATAGCTCGACAAAAAAAGAGGTCATTCAATGACAAAAAGATGAAAAAAAGAAACGATTTTAGAGTTAAAAACGGATTTGAGTTTCAAAGTGTCAGTATGGGTTAGAAACAAGGCAGAACCTACAGTGGAAAATAGCTTGGGGGGAGATATAAGGGCTATATTTGGAACTTAAGGTTTGGCCCATGGGAAGAAGATCCTACTCAGGTGAGTCATTCACCTTCTCAAGGGCCTTGTTCACTTTAACTTTTAACAAGTTAAAAAAGGGCCGAGACATGAATTATTGCTCTTTACAATGCTCTACTGAAAAAAAGGAAGCACATACAAAAGGGTTTAAAGGGTGAACCGAGGAAAATTACAAATCCACGCCAAAACTTACTCTCGGACTAAGACTAAACCAACCGACCGTAGTATAACTGAAATATATATTTAAATAAATATACTCGACTGGTTTGTTTTTTTCAAATGCCAATGGCCAAGCTATGCCCCGCAGACGAACTGAGTAAAAGATCACCGAGTTAGATTATTAAATTTGGCACACATGTTCATTTTACCAGTGCCCAGGCTGATGTTCCTGGGAAAACGTTATCCGCCNATATATATAAATAAACTATAAAAATAAATGAGAAAATGTTATCAGTGAATATAAAGAAAATAAACATAGGAATATTTTGGACGGAGGAAAAATATTACCAAATAAAATTGATTTATATAAATAAAGCGTCCTAATGGAATAATAAAGGATTTATTTAATATCTTACTTTCTCATATTACATACAGAGAAAGTATTGTGATGGCACAAAAATTTGAATTTGGATAGTTTTACACGTTTTAATGTGTGTGATTAAAAAATTGTTTTTTTGTTGAAGCAAAGTCTGCCCGGTCCTCTTTAGTCAGTGTAGAATTACTGGCCGAATTCTATTAAATTTGGCATAAATGTTCAGAAAAGTCATACCTCCCAAGCAAATCGAGAAATGAATTTTAGCTTTATATTGTATAAGTTTGAATTTTTTAATCAAAATCGTTGAAAAATAAACAATTTTAAAGACTGCTCCAACGATTTTGATTAAAAAATTCAAACTTTAGTCCATTTAAATAAAAAGCGAAACATATAAGCCATTTTCCCGAAACAAAAGATGAAGAAATTTCTTCACTGGTCTAATGGGTAGTATTAATAAAATGTGTAAAGTTTTAGGTTTCCATAATTTTACTAAGGTTGCAATATTTCAACCCCTCTTAGGGTAATTTTCAAGCTTTCCTGAAACCCTTGTTTCCCTTAACCATGATTCTGTGTCAATTTCAAAAGTGTGCTACAGTCATTTTCACACTTTTTCTTCTTCTTTAAAAACAGTTTAATTACTAAAATTTCTAATTATTTTCTCAAAGGAAAAAAGAGTCTGATTTTAATTTACTAAAGTATTATCACTCATCACTCAAATGTAAACTTAGCTATTTTTATCACTTCATAGCAGTGTCGGTGTTCGTTTTGCTATAAACAATCATTTAAAAAAAAGTTTGTCACATTAAACAGATGAAGTTAGAGTTATTTCCCGTCCTTAAATTTCAATTTTAAATTTGAAGTCTAAGTTTACGAGCGTTGCGCGTGAGCTCTTGTCCAACGAACTCAGCCTGGGCATTGGCAAAATGAATATGCGTACCAAATTTCAACTAATTCGGTCATCTTTTACTCAAGTTATCGTCATAGGTAAATTTCGTGACAGTGATCTTGTGAGGTTATTTCGTGACGGTGATTTTGGTCATTTTTTAGGATTCACACCCGGGGCTCCAGAACGTTGCTAGCTTCGTTCTTAAAAGTGATTTCAATCAACTGAACAAACGTCCTAAATAATAATACAAGTTCACGTTTATTTTTTCCATAACTATATGAAATTTTATATTTTATTAAAAACAAAAAATCTAGATAAATATAAAACGGTTGAGTAAACAGTAGCGGTTCTTTTGCAGAATAATAAAAAGCAAAAGAAACACATGTTTAAACATTTAAACCGGCAATAAATCATAAAGAATCCGCACCTGTTTATTTTAACCCAAGAAAACCTTAAGGTAGACAAGACCGGGGCTCTATTTTCATTCTAAGCATCCTTCCCTATACCCCTCGGCTTGTTATAACTTCCCCAGGATATTAATACAGAAGAAGGGAACAGAGGGGAAAAAATAAGGGACGGACGTCGTGTTGTGCGTCAGGTTTTTTCCCTTGTCCTTTGCTCTCGGTCTTCGTCCTAGAGCCTAGATAGGAGAAATTCCCTTTACAAGCAGCTAAAGGAGCCCTCTTCCCTCTGATATTGGCTTATCTGGCAGACCCCGTGACCGGAAAGCACAATAGCGAATTACCTGCTGAGAAATACGTGGCTCTCCCTAATCAACCAATTGAACATACCTGCGCAGAGTACAATACAAACCACTCGGCAGAATAATTTAATTATTTCATATCAAACTTGAAAATTTTTTCCTCTTCATATTTACCTCCCCGAAGAACTAGAAGATAAAAACCTTTAAAACAGTTATCATCCATAGAAGAACCTAAACGAAAAATATATTAAATTGAGAAAAAAAAATAAATAGAAAGACTCAAATAAGAATGATACGTGACTAGCAAGCCATAGCTCCTACAATCGATTTCAATATTAGCTGATGTTTAACAGAAATTTAATATAAAAATGAAGAAAATGAAATAGAAAATAAATGAGGAAAAAAATGAATTAATTCTCAGTGTAAACCAAAAACTAAAATATATAATTGCAAGACAAAAAGGACTTTTTACGGAAATTTTCCGTCATAAATCATGAATTTAAAACCTGTCAAAATGAAGATCATAAATGTTGGATATGTCAAAACAAATAAAATTACTTGCGGATTTTTTCCGAACTAACTTTCCATACAGCAAAATTTGCTGAAAACTAATTAAATATTGCTGATGTATGGCTAAAAGTATTAAAATAATGCATTGTCATCGTGTTCTGAGCTATTCTAAAAGTTTCAAATGTGTAGCTACTCGGGAAGTTAGTTAGAAATCGATTGCAAGATTTGTACTGGACAAACAAATAAACAAGAAAGCAAGCTAATAAAAACGTAGTAATAAATAGTCGAAGTTTGAAAGAACAAAAAGATAATAACTTTCAGCTAAAGAAGTTAATTCGTACCAAGAATTTTTATATTTTACAAATGCAAAAGATTAGAAAATTATAATCTGTTTATTTAAAACTGTTCAACTTAAAAGTCAATACCCCACGAAAAGCTACAGGGGACGTTAGAGTTCTTTCCTGCCAGATGCTATTATTTGACAGTTAATTATGATAACATGATCAATAATAATTAAAAATATAAACCCGAAAACTTTATAATATAATAATATAAAACAACTAAATAATATAATATACTCAATCATTGCTATAACTAACTAATATTAATATTATATGTTTATATAATATACAAACTAAAACTGGATGAAATAATATCGTACATAGGAATGTTTAGTATCCGACAATTTTTTTAATACTACTAATTTTACAAATAAGTATAAAATTTTTTGACTTGGCTGTGCAGTATAGCGTGACAGTAAAGCCAGTAAACGTATTACGTAAGAGAACAAAAAAAAAACTGTCTCCACATAAAATAATATTTGTTTATTTATCAATGCAGCTTTAGAGCTTTTATTAAGCCATCATTAGTGCCGATTATTAAGCCATCATTAGTGCCGATTATTATGCCATCATTAGTGCCGATTATTAAGCCATCATTAGTGCCGATTATTAAGCCATCATTAGTGCCGATTATGGTCTTAAGTCTCCAACAGTAGATGATAGACCACTTTCATATTATTTTATAACTCTAGTTTTTTCGTTATTCTTTCATTTTTAGCCGAAAGCTGCTTTCACAAATAAACAAGTATCACGAGGAGAGACAGTTTCAGACGGTTCAGTTTCGTCT
>KZ651603.1:96667-107960 GCA_001010745.2 Gerris buenoi | reverse complement strand
GGCAAAAAAGTTTAACTTATATACCAAATTTCAAGTCTATAGCTTCAGAAGGTCGGGAGATATACTCCAAGATGCGACGGACGGACGGACGGACGGACACACTACCAAAAGCATAAGGGTTTCTAGGACGACCTCGAAACCCTAAAAACAACCTTTTATTCGAATTAAGATATGAAGCGTTAGTGAAGGTCATCATTAAATGTAGAAAGAAAAAGTCACTCCACGTGAAATAAGTTTATTATTTTCAAAGCAGCTTTCAGCCAGAATAGGGCCATCATCAGTGCCACAAAAACGAAGAAAAGTAAGTCTTTTTATGTAACGTTCTTCGTTTTTGCGGCACTGATGATGGCCCTATAGTGGCTGAAAGCTGCTTTGAAAATAATAAAATTATTTCACGTGGAGTGACTTTTTCTTTCTACGTTTAAGCTTTTATTCGTTTTCTTATCAGCAAACCTTTTCATTTGATACCCATATCATGGGCGTGCTTAAAAAATAACTAGTCCGCCATCGTGTGCTGTCCACCATAGTGGATTTAGTTTTACTTACCTGACCATGCATTGTCATCCAAACTAAACGTGTATGCAAAATTTCAATCCAATCAGGTGGGGATAACTGCTTTAAAATTCAGTTGCAGGAATGACCCGAACCTACATACGTATAAATACAAACATAGCAAGTTAAATAAAAGCTTTTTAAAACAGTTAAAAAGTTATAATTGTAGCCTAAGAGAATTAATTGGACTTCGGCAATAACGTTAATTCGCCCTATTTTATTGTACTGTTAAACATAAAATAAAATTAGCTATTTACATTTTTATGCAGCACAACAGGAAAATGAAAAGTTTCCTAAAATTATATAAACTATAACAATTTTAGGAAAATTAAAATAAAAAATAAAAAAAAAGATATGCAAATATGCAAAATCCGAACTCTAGTATTATCAATAATAGGCTATTTCATTTAAAGAGAATTTTAAATGATAAAGTAAACAATACTAATATGTCAAAATACAATTTCGCTTTAATGTGTTTACACGGTAAACAGATTTTTTGAGGGAATCCTTTTTTGAACAAACGTTATTTAAAAAGCATGCAATTACTCGCAGGATATTTGAGTCTGGGAGGAGGGGATGTGGGAGATGGTTTCCAACAAGGGCAGAACAATATAGGAAATCGAGTGAGCTCCGGGAGGGATGTGAACCTATGACTTCCCAAAACTCACAGATACAACACTACTCGATGGAAAATACATCGACAAATCGTACAATTCAACCAGATACGTAATTCATAATAATCTGTTATGACCCCTGGGGAGAGGTGGTGAGAAGGGTAACGGATATTAGGAACTTGGTCAAATGTTGACCAGGGGGGGCGACTCTCCTCTAGTAGGCTGAAGAGGTTACTAAATTGACCGGATCCACCCCTTGAGAGGGGCTATATCATTGTCGCCCTCTCGCTTTCCTGGAAGGGAATTTGACTCGCATATTGGGGTAGGGATTGCACCCCTCCACCCCCCTCCAGTCCTACAGAACCCCTAGAAACCTATATGTATTCAAATGTATTCATTCATTCAGAGTAGAGGCAGATACATTTACCGACCGTTCCATTTACTCACTCGCTCGTCCCCAGGATCCCTTCTTCAGTATGAAACTTTCAACTATTTCGTTTAGCAAGTTCATTTCCATAGGTCATGTCCTCGAGTAGAATTAGAAATCTAAAAATCCATATTCAATCAGAATGCAAAGATTAAAATTGTTTGTTGCTCAGGAATTAAAATACATATCTGAATGAATACATTTTTTATGACAACACATGCATTTAACTTGGTTGCTAATAATTTATAAACAAGTTATCGAGAAAGTAATCCTTACAGAATATATAAAACAGCAAATAACACTAATGGTTATGAAAATGAACTTAAATATTGACCTGCCAAACGAAAATAACTACCCACTCGTAATTCTAAGTGATACACTAAAAAAATGTCAGTGGTAATTTTTCTTTTAAATTGTAAATCAAAATGTTCAATTTATACATATGTATATTGTTATGCATAACATAAATATTTATACACACATACTCAACACGAACGTAAAGCATTATTAAGAACCAAAAAACCTAGGTTAGACTAAACCCTCACTTCACTATTGTTTTTCAGGTTCAATCTTAGCCTGGCAGCGAGACCAAAAAGATTTAATAATAAAAATCTGTCCGATACACTTCGTACAAAACTTTTCCGTATTATATGCACACATTACATACCTTGGTTCAGTGCCAGCGCTTTCCAATTGTTAGTAGTATCAGATTTTTGCGTTAACATATCATTATTATTGAAAATTTGGTCAGACTGTACCATACAAATTGAAGTCGACCACTCACTATTTTTCTTAGTTTTTTTTTGGGGGGGGGATAGCCCCCCCAAACTTAGAGCTACAATTAATTTCTTGATGCCAAACTCCCAACATTTATGCCAAATTTTACCGAAATGGTTTAGTNTAATAAGTTATTTTTTATCATTATCATTATTATTATTTTTAATAATTCATCACGCGCTAAAAATGTCATATTCTTCCTTCGGAAAAAATAAAGGAAATTATAACAATTACACTCGTAATATATTTATAAACAAAGAACAAAACTTTGACAAGTTTTTAACATGAACATGCACCAGATTAAACTTTATCAACAAAACATTTAGACACAACACTCAAATTTGCAATTGCAAAAATTAATGAAATAAAGATAATAAGTATGTGCTTTCCAGCAAACACAAAAGAGCAAATTTATTGAAAATACTAAACGAATATTTAACAAACTTTATAATTGTTTTGAACATAAATAAACTTCGTATTCTTGTTCAAAGTTTATTATTAAATGGAAAGATGATAAAATTGAAGTAAATTCCCTGATAAGTTTGTTTTACATCGGAAATTCTGAAAAGGCTACTAAAATATGAATGAAGCGTGTTTTTTTTTCCATATTTTACGCCGTTCTTTTATTATTTATCAGAAAACGTCTGGATGATAAAATATGAACAGTGTTTTTTTTGTTTTAAAGTTTTTATTATTTTTGAATTATTGATGATAATAGTGAACAAAATTTAACTTTTGATCAGACAAAATTAGTAATAGGATATGATTAGTCGAATAGCTTGATGAGAAATAAACATTATGTAGAAAAGGGTTTCGTTGGTATCGTGTCGTGAACATGAGATTAGTTAGTTCAGGGGGGGAGAATGTTTTTTGACAAAATGGCGTTAAAAATTTAACACTTTCCACAAGTGTTATATATTTTTGTAACCAACTCTTCAATACCTTTTATTTCACTCAAAACTTTAAAAAAAATCACGGGACAGCAATTATCGGGTATTTTGGATATAAAATGCTGATAATTTTGAGTTCACTATATTATTCCTGTGAGCACATCAAAACGGACATTAATACTGGAAAGTTTCTTGTTTTTATCTCTTTTCATTAAAAAGTTATTGGATCCGAACAGAATGACAGACACAGGAACGAAACTATAAGGGTTTTTTTTTAGTTTGACCAACGATACCATCATTTGACACCCACTCAAAATTTTGAAAAACTAAAACTTTTGCCTCACTCAGCATGTGAGCACGCAAAATTTGGCATTTATAAAAATTTGGAATTTCCCCCAGTTATTTTCATCTCTCCATTATAAGGCATTTTCATGAATTCTTTCAACATTTTAGGACTAGCCATTATAAGAAGGTTGGAGGGGATTTTTGTTGGGTACATTTTAACCCATTAAATCAATAGAGAATGCAACATTTAAAAAAGCATATATATATTTATAACCTACATATCAGCAGCTTTAATTTGGTACGTAACTCAAAAATGTTTTAAAAAAATATATATACATATTTGAGTTTACCACATTTTTTTGATCTGTACGATATGGATTTACGAAACCCTAAAAAGGAGTTTAGCCGTCGAATATTTGCTGCTGCTGCTGAAGAGAGATTATTGTAGTTTTTGAGTAAGAGGTTTAAATTCAACTCAATGAAGATGATCACTTAAATCAGTAAACTTGTTATACAATTTATATAGACACCATATAGAAATGATTATTTAATTTAAATAAGATTATAATTACAATTATAATTAACAATAGGAGACAGACAGAGAAAAATAGACTAAAGCGCCGGGACTTGTACCAACTGTTGGTAGAGCGCTATACTGGAAATATAGAGGTTCAAGTCCCACCGCTGGAGTCTATTTTTCTCTGTCTGTCTCCCATTGTTAATAATAATTATAATTTTATTTAAAATAAAATTACNAGGCGTCTGGACAGACGACAGACAGACATTTTTTAAAAAACCACTTATTTGGACTCAAAACGTGTAAATCCATCAAAATCTCAAAATCGAATTTTCGTGCCATCACAATACCTTCTCTTTATATGAGAAAGTAAATATAATAATTTATTGAAAATACTAAACGAATATTTAACAAACTTTATAATTGTTTTGAACATAAATAAACTTCGAGTTTTCGATATTGACTTTTCGTTGTTATAAAAATCAAAGAGTTAATTTCGATATTTCTTTCTGTTTAGATAAACGGTTTGAAAACTCGGTTTGTTGTTACATAAAACTACAAAAAGAAAGATAAAAAAAGAAAAAGGTTCCAGTAATGATACAAACAGAATACAAATGGTGGAGGGGATGCGGACCACCTGCCGCTCCAACCTACCCCCTCCACCATCCCAGCTACTCTAGCACGTTCCCCGCTGTTTCCCCTTAATGGATTACTAATTGCTAAGCATTAATTGCATTTTCAAACGCTTGTGAAAACGCTAATTAAAAATATCAAATATCACAAGGCTATTTTGTTGTTTTCCAGAAGCCTCAAACCAACGAAATTCTAATGAAATCAACTTTTTCCTCCGTTTTATTTAATTTTATCTAATTTATAATTAGTACTCATTATACACGTTACTTGTATATAAATATGGTCAACTGTTACAAATAAGGAGGAAAAGTTCAAATTTGTGCAAGTACATTGTTTCAATTTACGGCAGTTTCTGTTGTTTGGTTTTTAGTTTAAACTTTTCCTAAAATTTTGTTAAATATGTTTTAACACTAAAGATTGTAGTACATAACTATGTTTTAATTAAAAACATAAAAATTGAGCTTTCCCCTCAGTGTCTCTCCTATATAAACTAATAAGTTATTTTTTATCATTATCATTATTATTATTTTTAATAATTCATCACGCGCTAAAAATGTCATATTCTTCCTTCGGAAAAAATAAAGGAAATTATAACAATTACACTCGTAATATATTTATAAACAAAGAACAAAACTTTGACAAGTTTTTAACATGAACATGCACCAGATTAAACTTTATCAACAAAACATTTAGACACAACACTCAAATTTGCAATTGCAAAAATTAATGAAATAAAGATAATAAGTATGTGCTTTCCAGCAAACACAAAAGAGCAAAATGATAAATGAATAAGTAGGACTGTAGTTATATAAATATTTATAATAACTGAATTTAATATATACTAGCTGGATACCCGTGCTTCGCTATGGAGTGTTATTTTAATTTGATATTTGTTATCTTAAGTTTATAAACTACCATCGAGAAACATTTTAATTATTTTACTATGCGGGAATATCGAGATTATATCCCTCCCACTTATTTTCCCCTTTCTCTTTGATAAGATAATTTGCAAATATCCTAAATTTACCCCCCTCCTAAATAAAAATATGACAGAACTTTATTAAACAACAATTACTGTACTCTTAAAGAGCTTTTTAACGATATGCATCATAAAGAGTATTCATTCCTTTGACCCCGAATATTCATTACTTGTACCCCATACCTTCTGTGTACGAAAAAAAAATCATGTAGACAGTGATTTTCCCCTTTCTTTGAAGGTCAAGTGTGCAAATTTTCATCGAGTTCGGACTAAAACTGTAGATTTGTAAAAAGAATATTCACACATTTACTGCCAATATACAATTCTTTAACTCAAACTTTCGTCCAGCGCCCCCATATTTGGTTTATAAATAAACCTGGTTCAGCGCAATGTTGCCGTAGGCTTAGTTTTCATTACTATATACATACTTATAAAACTTTTATAAAAATGTCCAGTCATGCACCATGACTTAATGAGCGAATTTTCAAAGAAATCTGCGTATTATTGGCTTATGATAATAAAGAAAAAAACTTGTTTAGAATTTAAATGGGTGTAAANGTACAAAAATCAAAATAGTATTTACCCTTCAAGATGCACATCGTTGGAAAGCTCTTTAAGAGTACAGTAATGGTTGATAAGTACAATTTTATCATATTTTCATTTAAAAGGGGGGTAAAATGGAAAAAACATGTTTTTATGCTACTTTTGACCCTAAATGGTCAAAATTTGACCCTAAATGGTCAAAATTTGACCCCTAAATGAACTCAATCCTTTCTTTTGATATAATTGACATTTTAAAATTTATTTAAATTTTTAAGTGCATCCTAAGAGGAGATATTGTCTGTAGTGAAACATACATACATATATACAGACATACATAAAAAAAAGTGTTAAATTTTAGGAATCGATTCAAAATGGTCTGAAACGGATTTCCATGAAAAAAAAATTCCAAAAATTTTGAAGCCATTGCAATAGCTTAATTTTCTTTGAAAATTAGCTAACACTAAAGAATAAATATAGAGTCCAGACAGTCCTGAACAAAAAGTGTTAGTTGATTTAGTTGTCTTAAGTTAATGCAAAGAGGATTATAACCCTCAATCAAATATTTAAATATTGCCCGACTGCCATTTTAGTAAGTTATACACGTATATTTAAAGAAACAGTTAATTTAATTTACCATACCCATATTGTTATGAATATGAAAGTGATATAGCCTTAAGGCCCGAACAAATTATTACGTCGCCTGGAGGGTAAAATCTCGCCCTATTTATATTGTCATCGTCAGTTTTGGTTTGAACTAGTTGTGCAAAGCTTATAGAATCTATTGTATTTCCATTTTTATTTCACTATACTGGTCCTGATAAAGAAGTGCGTTGTTAAAAAGAATATAGTGTTCTTTTTCCTCACGCAGAATAGAGTAGAAGGATAAAGCACGGAACAGAGATTCGTCCGAACTTATCTTTAGCAGTATAGAGGGGCCTTAAATTCAATTTCTATACCGCATATGGCTGGAAGTAAAGAAAAGAGGCAACTATTTTTCAAAGCCTTAGAAATGACATTATGTAGAATAAAGGCTAGGAAGGCATAAATAGCGGTATTTGGATGCAAAGCTAAGGACAAGGCCCTGTTTATGTGAGGGCCTAAACTCCCCCTTTTTATATTTTATAAGGGCCACTTGGCCCTCTTTGTGAATCTCACCAACCAAGGGCTCCATCCTAACATATGCTACACTTATTCTTCTCCTTCACATTTTCTTCACTATTTTTTTAGTTTAAAAATAAAAAGAGATAGAAAAATCGGTTAAATGAACCATAAATACACTCGGAATTTCAGCCCTTATTATAGTATATTTATATAAATTTAATACAATACCTTTATTTATATAATTAAGCCTCGTCATTTGGGGGGCCTTTCATCATGATGAACTTAATTAATATTTTTGATTGAATACACTGAATTTCATTGAGGCATTTAAGTCTTAATTCAATAAATAAAAAAAAAATGTAAAATACCTTTCAATTGAATAGATTACAAATTACTAAGCACTCATTAACTTTAGCTAAATTGATACTTCAATTTATGCAAAGAAATCAAAACAATTTTGACGTTAAAAAAAATAAAAAAAACGGCGGAAATAATTAAATAAATAAGACAATAATGGACTTGTAAAAGCATAAAATCAATTAGGGCAATCATACGACGCGAGGAAGCTATGTGCCGCACTAATTGACTTAATTAGTGGCACACTAATTGGCTCTATTTTATTAAATGAACTTGAAATGTAGATTTCATATTTATAAACCTTCCAATCAAAGAAATAAATTAAATACGAAATAAATGTAGAATACGAAATAGAATACGAATAGAATGTAAAAATACGAATATAAATGTTGTTTTTATTTATTATGCACCAACAAAATAAATATTTAACTTAACATTTAATATATTTTATCTCCAGTAGGGAGAAAAAGTTATGATAATGGATTAGTTTACAAGGACTAAAGAAATTCGTTTCTTCCCTGAACTCAAAAAGTAGGGAGAAAAAGTAAAAGTAGGGCGAAAAAGTAAAGTAGGGTGAAAAAGTAAGGATTGCCAACTTAATTATTTTATAAATAGTAGAAAATGAATGGCTAATGTAATGAAGTTGTTGAAATCAGGTTGACGACACTGCTATTTCGACCTTCTTATCATTGTTTATAACCTGCATCAAAATATCCTTCTATGTATTTGAGTTTAATTCCAATTGTTATTTTTGTTTTTAATATTGAATCTCTTCTAAAAGTGCTAATAATTATTGTTATTTATTAAAATAATAAATAAAAACTGTGCAATGGATGAAAATGTGTATTTTCCCTTTGCTGGGGATAAAATATTGTATGTACATCGTGAGTAAAGTGCTTTTATTCCCTTCGCGATAATTATCTCCAGAGGCGCAGCCGACTATACTTCCTAGGTGCATAAATAACTATTCTTTAATAAATATGTTATCATCCTTGCGCAGGCAAGGATGATAATTGATTGATGTCCAAGCCATTCCCACTTTCTTTCCTGGATTTCAATTTCATTTAGTGACTTTCCACTGGTCCTCACACAGTAATTTATGCATTCTGAGGAGGTACCTGATTATTGCCCCGTAACTTTACTGTGCCTTCAACTCCATAAAGCAACACTGACTTCACATTTGTGTTGAAGATCTATAACTTAGTGTTAGTACCACAGCAGAAGGACCAAAATAATCAACAATAGCACCTGGTGCTCCGAAGGCATTTCGAATCTCCGTAATGTCAAATCCAGCACTTCCGATTTCGGTAGTTTGCCAATTTAGATACACGAATTTGTCAATACCACGACCCTCGGATTAAAATATCCTTTTATGATCCANAGAAGTACAATTTTATCATATTTTCATTTAAAAGGGGGGTAAAATGGAAAAAACATGTTTTTATGCTACTTTTGACCCTAAATGGTCAAAATTTGACCCTAAATGGTCAAAATTTGACCCCTAAATGAACTCAATCCTTTCTTTTGATATAATTGACATTTTAAAATTTATTTAAATTTTTAAGTGCATCCTAAGAGGAGATATTGTCTGTAGTGAAACATACATACATATATACAGACATACATAAAAAAAAGTGTTAAATTTTAGGAATCGATTCAAAATGGTCTGAAACGGATTTCCATGAAAAAAAAATTCCAAAAATTTTGAAGCCATTGCAATAGCTTAATTTTCTTTGAAAATTAGCTAACACTAAAGAATAAATATAGAGTCCAGACAGTCCTGAACAAAAAGTGTTAGTTGATTTAGTTGTCTTAAGTTAATGCAAAGAGGATTATAACCCTCAATCAAATATTTAAATATTGCCCGACTGCCATTTTAGTAAGTTATACACGTATATTTAAAGAAACAGTTAATTTAATTTACCATACCCATATTGTTATGAATATGAAAGTGATATAGCCTTAAGGCCCGAACAAATTATTACGTCGCCTGGAGGGTAAAATCTCGCCCTATTTATATTGTCATCGTCAGTTTTGGTTTGAACTAGTTGTGCAAAGCTTATAGAATCTATTGTATTTCCATTTTTATTTCACTATACTGGTCCTGATAAAGAAGTGCGTTGTTAAAAAGAATATAGTGTTCTTTTTCCTCACGCAGAATAGAGTATAAGGATAAAGCACGGAACAGAGATTCGTCCGAACTTATCTTTAGCAGTATAGAGGGGCCTTAAATTCAATTTTTATACCGCATATGGCTGGAAGTAAAGAAAAGAGGCAACTATTTTTCAAAGCCTTAGAAATGACATTATGTAGAATAAAGGCTAGGAAGGCATAAATAGCGGTATTTGGATGCAAAGCTAAGGACAAGGCCCTGTTTATGTGAGGGCCTAAACTCCCCCTTTTTATATTTTATAAGGGCCACTTGGCCCTCTTTGTGAATCTCACCAACCAAGGGCTCCATCCTAACATATGCTACACTTATTCTTCTCCTTCACATTTTCTTCACTATTTTTTTAGTTTAAAAATAAAAAGAGATAGAAAAATCGGTTAAATGAACCATAAATACACTCGGAATTTCAGCCCTTATTATAGTATATTTATATAAATTTAATACAATACCTTTATTTATATAATTAAGCCTCGTCATTTGGGGGGCCTTTCATCATGATGAACTTAATTAATATTTTTGATTGAATACACTGAATTTCATTGAGGCATTTAAGTCTTAATTCAATAAATAAAAAAAAAATGTAAAATACCTTTCAATTGAATAGATAAAAAATTACTAAGCACACATTAACTTTTGCTAAATTGATACTCCAATTTATGTAAAGAAATCAAAACAATTTTGACGTTAAAAAAAAATAAATAAATAAACGGCGGAAATAATTAAATAAATTAGACAATAATGGGACTTGTAAAAGCATAAAATCAATTAGGACAATGATACGATGCGAGGAAGCTATGTGACCCACTAATAGGCTATATTAGTGACAAACTAATTGGCTCTGTTTTATTAAATGAACTTGAAATGTAGATTTCATATTTATAAACCTTCCAATCAAAGAAATAAATTAAATACGAAATAAATGTAGAATACGAATAGAATGTAAAAATACGAATATAAATGTTGTTTTTATTTATTATGCACCAACAAAATAAATATTTAACTTAACATTTAATATATTTTATCTCCAGTAGGGAGAAAAAGTTATGATAATGGATTAGTTTACAAGGACTAAAGTAATTCGTTTCTTCCCTGAACTCAAAAAGTAGGGAGAAAAAGTAAAAGTAGGGCGAAAAAGTAAAGTAGGGTGAAAAAGTAAGGATTGCCAACTTAATTATTTTATAAATAATAGAAAATGAATGGCTAATGTAATGAAGTTTTTGAAATCAAGTTGGCGACACTGCTTTTTCGACCTTCTTATCATTGTTTATAACCTGCATCAAAATAACCTTCTATTTGAGTTTAATTCCAATTGTTATTTTTGTTTTTAATATTGAATCTCTTCTAAAAGTGCTAATAATTATTGTTATTTATTAAAATAATAAATAAAAACTGTGCAATGGATGAAAATGTGTATTTTCCCTTTGCTGGGGATAAAATATTGTATGTAC